>CAUZXS010005006.1:80000-82500 GCA_963585895.1 Sepioteuthis lessoniana
TTGTATCTGGCTTTTAATGATTTTTGTCGTTTTGTATTTCTTTGATTTTGTGATTGTTTTCAATTTCTTCTAGATTTTTTTATTATTTCTGTGAATAGTTCTGGGTTTTTGTTGTAGGTTGCGATGTATGCTAGGGGTTTTTTGTTGTGTTTTTCGGGTTCCTTAATTTTCTTTGTGGTATTTTTCCTGCTAATTCGAATCACTTGTTTATTAGTGTTGTTGGGTATCCTCTCTGGTTTAGGGTTGTGTGTAGTTCTTTAAGGTGAGTTTTTTTTTTAGGTTTTTATCCATGATTATTGTGTGTATTCTATGTGCTAGAGTGTAAGGGATAGATTTTATACAATTTTTGGGGTGGTGGCTTTTAAAGTGGAAGTATTGTTGGGTGTCTGTTGGTTTGTGGTAGATATCTGTGATGATTTGGCCTTTTAACATTTTTTATAAGGATGTCTAAAAATGGTCGTTCTTTTGAGCTGTGTTCCATAGTAAATTTTATTTTGGGATTTAGGTTTATAGTTCGTTTATATATCTCCATGGACATTTCCAGAATATGAAGCAATCATCTAAATATCTTTTCCATGATTTGGTAAATTCTTCTTTTATGTTGTTGCCGTATTTTTTACCTATTATTTTGTATAGGTTTTCATCTAAATATGCTAGGGTTAGGGTAGTGCATGTTGGCGCCATTTTAGTTCCTAGTGTCTGGACATAGTTAATGCTTTTGAATTAGAAGAAGTTATTATTAAGGATTATTTCTATACCCTCTATGATAAATTTTTTGTTAAATCTTGGGTGTGATGTGTCTGGGTATTTGTATATCCAAAATGAGATGGTTTGTTTTCCTAATTCATGAGGGATATTGCTATATAGGTTTGTGATGTCAAATGTGACTATGAGTGTGTTGGGATCAATTTTTTCTGGTATGGAGTTTAAAAGATTTATGTTGTCCCTAATGTAGCTTTTTATTTTGTTTCGGAAAGGTTGTAGTAAAATGTCTATTTGTTTGCTAAGTCTGTTAGTCTGGCACGATGGGCCTGCTACAGTGGGTTTAAATTTGAGGTCACTGGGGTTTGGGATTTCTATATATTCAGATTTTTGTGTTTCTACTGCGTTTTTTACTTGTTTGGACTTGTGAATTTTTGGTAATCCGTAGAAGTTACTAGTTATGGGGATATAGTTTGGTAAATTGTCTTTTTCTTTTTTAGTTAGTAATTTATTGTGTATTTTGCAGAATTTTGTGATTTTTGAAATCGTATTATTGTCTGTTTGTATCTATTAGTTTGTAGTTGGTTTCATCTTTTTATATTTCTTGGATTTTTGTTTTGTAGTAAGTTTTATCTAAGATGACAATGGCACTTCCCTTGTCTGCATCCTTTATAATTGTTTTCATTTTCCTGTATATTTTTTAAGGCTGTTTTTGTTTAGTGGGAGGTTATTTTGTTGTTTTTTCTTTTAGGTTGATATTCTATAATTTCTTGAAGAATGTGTTTAGTTCACTATTGTTGGTTTTTGTGCTAGGAAGAATGTAGTCTTATTCTTTACTATGGAGTCATTTGTATCTTTTTATTTTTGAATTTTTCTATTAGCCTAAATTTTCTTTCCAATTTGAGGTCTTTTTTTAGTTCTCCTATGTTGCTTTTCGGAGTGGGGCAAAATTTAAGACCTAGTTTAAGTAGGTTTATTTGGTCTTTATCTAACGTGTGTAGATAAGTTCATAATTTTTGGTTGAATGTTTCTTTCGTTTTTTATATTGGTTTTTTCCTCCGGTTCGTTTTGTCTAAAAAATGTTTTTTGTTTATATTTCTTAAGAAATAGTAATTTTTGGTTGTATTTTCTTTAAAAAAAAAAAAGATTTTTGTGTTTTCGTTTATAGGGTGGCTTTTATTTTATGAGAATGGGTTTGTTTTGTTTTTTTCTGTTTATGTGTTGTAGTTTAGCTAATTTTGTTGTGTGCAATAGTTTGTAAGGGGATTCTTTTATTATGTTTTTCATTTGGAAAGTGTCTTTTTACTGGGGGGTTGTTTGTTCTTGGATGTTTTTGCCAATTTGTATGTATCTCGTATTTTGGAACGTTAATTTTTCTTTTATAGGTTGTTTGTGTGTGGGGATTATGTTTTCCGTCATTGTATTGTGTTTTTGGTTTGTTTATGTTCTTTTTTCCCCCCTTTTGTTTCTGTTTTTTTCTTTTTTTTTTTTCTTCTCTAATGGGGTAGACTTTTTAGCCATGTAGTTTTTTTTGTTCAGGATTTTTCCTGATTTTTCTCCCTCTTTTTTGCAGTTTTTCTTCCCATAGTTCTAATAAGAATTGTGTTTCTATGGAGCAGAGTTCCCTAATTTCTGTAGTTAATTCTTGGTCAATTTCCTCGTATTTTTTTTAATACTGGGTAGTTATGTTTTTCAGTATTTCCATTTGTGCTTTTAGTTTCATGAGGTTAAGGTTGGCTTTGATAGTTTTTCTGTTCTTCTGTGTCCTGTGGTGTTATTTTTTCTTTGAATTTTCTAG
>CAUZXS010005006.1:87500-101138 GCA_963585895.1 Sepioteuthis lessoniana
CTAATTTTAATTATTTAAATTATCATAAAAATTCTTCTTATTTATATTAAGAAGAAATTGATATATCGAATGTTAAGTCAATTGTAATAAATAAATAATTAATATGTAATTCACATATCAAACATTAAGTTATTGTAATAAGTAAAGAATTAATCTGTAATAGATATTTTATGAATGTAAGTTGTAGTTGGCGACCGTAGTCAAGGGCGACCAGAAGGCTCGCTTTTCAATAGCTACTACACCGAGGTGTAGGGGAGGGCGCTACTCCTTTCCCTGGATTACTCCACTTTACCCTTGATATGTACCTGAGTGTTAAGCAAGGAGGTATCAAGTACCATTTTAAAGTCTTTGGTATGACGCGACCTGGAATTGAACCCAGGTCTCAGATCATTGGCGAACACTCAACCCACTGGCCAATGAGCCGGTGAAAAATTTATAATATAAAAAGAATTTAATATTCAATTCATAATCTTGTGTTTACCTATAGCAAAAAATGGCGTTGTATTAGGATAATTCCTCGTCATATGTCTATTTCTCTTCTTTTAATTTATTATTTTTTTTTTTATTTCTTATTTTATTATAAAAACTTATGTTTTTATTTTAACTACTAAATCTAATTGTATTCTTTATCAGAAAAATATTAAATTGATTCATCAATTAGTCTATTTTGTAAAAACTTATGGGTTAATATATCAATTTGTAGAATAAAAGAATATAAATCACTTAATTAATGGTAGTTAAATATCTAATTTTAATAATATATCAAGTTAAAGCATACTAAGAATTTTTTTCTATATCTACATGCCGAAATCATGTCTTTTCTAAAATTAAGTAAATTTTTATCTAAATATTTTAATATACATATTTTCTATTCTAAGCAGAAATTACTCTTCCCATGTAAACTTTTTGTCAAGGAGGATCTTTTTATTATTTTCCAATTCATAACAGGTGTTAGTCCTAGTTCTATTAGATCCCAGTAATACCTAGATAGGGTAGTTTGATTCCTTAATGTTGGATTTTTAAATACTTATGGGTGGTTGTAATATCTGAATTTTCAAGTTTAAGTTTGTCATACCTCATCATTATTATCATTCTCTTTAGCTAAAATGTTGGCTTGATACACAATATTATCAAGGTTACATTTATTTCCTAGAAGGCATTCATTTTTTATTTTACAATTGCATGCATGTTTTAAGTTGTCATTATTATTCCACTCCAGTTTATTCATTAATTTCTTGTGATTGTCAATTATTTTTGAAATATTGTTAGTATAAGAATAACTTATTTTTACATTAATAAACAAAGACTTAATATGTAATTCACATATTGAATGTTAAGTAATCCTTATAAATAAAGAAGTAATATGTAATAGATATCTTATTAATGTAACTAATAATTTATAATATAAGAAAGATAAAAATATTTGATTCTTAAACTTGTGTTTACTCATAGCAAAGAATGGTGTAATAAAAAAACTAGTATTGGGATAATATATATATATGTGTGTGTGTGTGTGTGTGTATATATAAATATTGTGTTTGTATGTGTATATATATATATATATATATATATATATATATATAATATTATAAATATTGTTTTAGTATATATGTACTTATAAATATTGTGTTTGTATATATGTACATATAGATATTGTCTATGTATATATATATATATATATATATATAATTATTTAAGTGTGTAAATGTATAATTATTTAAAAGTGTAAATTATTTATGCACACGCGTATGTATAAATATTTTATAATAAATATGTACGTATTAGTATTATATATATTTTGAATCTTTATACTTATGTATTAATTGAATCTTTGTACAACCAATTGTATATACCATATGCTTACTTTTGTGTTCTCTTCAACTACTCCCTGTTTATAGCCACTTATTCTAATAACTTGTCTTGGCCTTAATTAACCTTTTCACTGCCAAAATCGACAGTAGCCAATATCTAAGCACATCCATGCTAAATTGCCAAAATCAAAGATCACAGATCCGACTTATATCAATAAAAGCAAGATGCTTGCTCAGTACACTTGGCATTGCCAAAAGGAAAGGCCTAACTTGTTAGTATCAATAAAATTTATGGCAGAGTTTCTTCACAGATCTTGGGAAGTTATTCTTCCCCTGAAATAATATTAAAAAAATTACTTTTGATAATATATTTAAACATATTAAATGAAGTATAAAAATAGACAATTAGATTGTTGTACATTTTATTGCTGGACTTAGAGAATAATATAAAAATGCTTTTTTCAAAGTAATTATTTGCTAAGTGGAGCAGTGATTTACTCAAGGCCAGAAGTATAGGATGTAAATGTAGAAAAATCAACATTTGATATTACTTGGGTGAGTCAAAAGATTTGCATTATTTTGGAAGCAAGAGGCACAGTTTATCACTTTTTTGCCAAGGTCATAAGAGTGACAAACCAGACTGATTTGGGATGCTGAACTTGCCTGATACTCTGTGGGTGCTACTTGCAGGATTTGAGCTCTGTTTCAGATTCCAGTTTTTGGCCTACCTGACCTTGCCTGTTTGCTGAGGTCCTAGCAGTGTGTGGTGTTTCTTGAACCATCTGGTTCATGTGCCACAAGTGTTTTCTGTTGCTCCCATGCTGTTTGGCCCAGGTTGAACTCACAAAGCATTATTTTTCCATATTAGACTGTTGCAGATTCATCTGTTATATACTCATTTGCCGTATCATAACGACTAAATAATAGTAAAGACAGACGCACACAGAAAGACACATGAAGAAAGGAAGCAGGAAGACTTCTTTAACAAAATATATTTACCTCTCACTTTATTGCAAGGTTTGCGTTTGAGAGGATGCTGGAGACCGAACATAACTATCATATTCTGACCCCACTGTTATGACCGTCACGTTGTGTCTTTCTTGTTCTCCTGATGTGGGGGTCTACTCCATCGGGGCCTTCCCTACCACATCTGGTCTCTAGCTGTCTGGTAGTCTACTGGCAACTCCGTCGGGGCTTTCCGAGGGACCTCTCTGTCAGGTGTGGCTTTCCCTACCACATCTTGTCTCTAACTCTCTGGACGTCTGCTGGCAACTGCTTTGGCACCCAACTCAACTCAATTATATAATAATACAATGCCCACACGATCGCCCACTGGATCTTTGAAATCGAATGTTTAATCGTCATCAAGTGGAAATAACTGTCATGCAGTTCAGGGGTTACTCTCTTCCGGTGCATCACTGTAGTGGCACAATGGGACCTTCACCTTGTCCCATATCATAAGCCTTAATTCGCCCACGCGATCTCTTTCGATTACTGGCCATTGGAATGTGTCACTTCCTTCCAGTGTATCACCTTGGAATAGCATTTTTGGGCTGGGTCGAAGGTCAAAATATAACATTCATCCGTTAATTATTTTTCAAAATTCCACATGTGTAATTTTCTTCACGTTCGTCTCCATCAACCTCCCACATATTTTACAGAATAATTTACAAAGGACAATAAGCTGAAAACATAAAAAAGAATCACTTGAACTATAGCAAACAAAATCTTACTTAGAGGGCGACCTTCTCTCTATGTAACACTTGCCCGGCTAATTATGATCTAAATTTCTCTTACTATCTTTGCGTGGTTGGCCATCTTGACATGTGTGCATCAAGGTACCATACGGATGCATTTTTATCTTCTCAACACAACGGGCTCTCCATAATTCCTTGAAGAAATTTCAAAACCCTAAAAAGGACCATACTCTGGTCCCATATCCTGGTCACAAACTTAGTGACCCTGGTCATTCCAGCAATACATTTTGCCTGGATTCCTCATGACCACACTCCAGTTCTTTGCTCAACAGGTTCCTACCTGGAGTAACCGGAGAATTTCATAAACTAAAACACAATATCTTCAAGGCCCAAAGCATTCCACAAAAATCCACAAAAATCATGGCTCAAAACAAAGTATCACAATACATCCGAACGTATCACAATCTGGCACGCATGCTGTAAACCACCTAAAATAGTCCACGCAAAATACTAATTAGCAATGTGTTACCCATTTTTTCCATTAAGTTTCTGTTTCTATGCCCATTGGTTTGCAAGCCCCTGAGGAAACATGCTTTACCTGATCAAACCCGCGCCGGGTTTCTTTTCAATTTAATCAGGAACCCTCGTGTCTACCAATATATAGGCACCTCGCCTTTCCCAGATCCGTTTCACTTTGCCAAATCACACACGAATCCAAAACACCATTGTGACTGAAAGACTCAGACATTATCCACAAAATTTTGGAGTAGGCCACACCTTTTTTCTTTTATTCTATCCTCGGAACTCCAAACCAAAAAAATAGAAGCCAAATAGGCCCTCAACAGCTTCATGGGTCGGCGAATTCTTCGATAGAATTGCTTTCAACAACAATCTGTAAATCCCCTTGAATGAATGTCTGTCCTACTCTCACGTCAGCCCCCAATTCCTCTAAACAGACCCCCCCCCAAAAAAAATTTCCTATTCCACGAAAACCCCAAATTCTAAAAAAAATTTTTTTAGAATCGATATAATTGCAAATATTTGTAAACCTAGTATCAAATCCTCTATTAATGGTTTTCGTCAAATTTCATAATATGAACAGGAAAAAAAAATTCCTAATGTCGCCTTTAAACTCAAACAAACTCAAAAATTTTCACTTTACAACAAGTCAAAACAATGTTACAATCACAGTTCAAAAATGTTCAGTTTTCTTTTCTTCTTTTTTTCAATCTATGTAGTGATGTACTGTCTATTTTACTAAAAATGTCTGTTCTTTCTTTCTTTCTTTTTCCTATATGCTGTGTTCAACAATGTTCAAGTTTCTCTTTCTTTTTTTTCTTTTTGTTTTTTTTGTTTTTCTCCATTTTCATTGTCCTGTAGCTTTTTGTTTTCATTTTTTTCTTTTTTTTTTTCATTTTTTTTTCATAATAAATTGCTCATTCAATGTCCCTTTTTTTTTTTTCAACCTTATATCTACCTCTCTGTCTTTACCTTAACACAATAACTAAAGGTTCGCCTTCCAGTTTATTCAATTTCAGTCTACAGTACCATAAATTAAGCCTGATTTATAATACAACCTTTTCAATAGCTTACGAGCATTCTTCTTTTTTTTATTTTTCTTTTCACAAAATATCCCGGGGTTTTTTTCTAAACAACCCAAACTTTTATAAATTCTGCCAACATTTCCCCATTCAAAATATTTCCGAATCTGCGAATCTCCGCCACACTTGGTTCCGTCAAAATTCTGCGCATCTTTTAATTACATCCAAAACCCTGTTTCAAAATATCTTCCCCAATAACAATCTCAAAGCTTCACTCCAGGGGGAACTCACAAAATACCCGGGTGCCTTCTCAGACACAAAAAACATCCTGTCCTAGTTACTCTGCCTCCACGGCTAGACCGTTTTCAAGACAATACCTATGTCTTCAATAATTGATATCAACAATTTCCACAGCAAAACAAACGGGCTGATTCTACCAGTGCCGAAAATATCGATTCTCCCAACTTCATAAATATCGAAAAATTATATGCGCATTATTCAGACAAACCACCAATGTGCGAAATTCTTGAACAATCCCATTGATGCTCCCAGGATTCCATTTCTCGGATTAAAATTCTCATTTCCAATCCATAAGTTCCAAACATGAAAACTTGCCCAAAAGATCTTAACTACAGATATGCGGGATTCCAAATCTTGGACTGAAATTCTAATTTTCAATCACCACTTGTCTGGACCAATGAAAAGCTACAACGAATTTTTTTTTTCTTACAAGGACCTATTTACGATAAAAATATCCCATTGATAAAATTTTATTTACTATTGCTGTCTATCAAAAAACGGACTGCAACTGTCCCCTAGTCATCTTTTGTTTTCTTTCTCTCTTCTTTTTTCCTCCCTCACTTCGATACAATATTACACATAGCAGTAATTTCAATTTTTATCGAGGGACCACACATTTAAAAAAAAAAGATTATTTCCAATTTTATGTTTCTAGAAAGGCCCTTGTCATTACAACTAATCTTTCACAATTATAATCAAGAATAATCGACAGAGAGATAGAAGTTATATGAATGCTGCAATCAACTTACGAATGTTTTTCTTTGTTTTTTTTCTTATCTTCCAGCACATTGCATTGTTTTCTTGTTTTCTTTCTGTTCTTTCCGCGCCGGTCCGTTCCTCTTATAGTTGCCTGTCTGTTCTTGTTTCTTCTGTTTACTTCTTTCAATTCCAGCATCTTTCTTTGTCCCTTTCGTTGATGTCGTGTTGTGATGCTTAAAACTGTCGTTTACGGTAACCAGGTTCGTTTTGAATCCTTGAAGAACTCTGCTGGCACATGCACCAAATCGCAATATGTTATATAGTCAGTTACACATTCATGCAGCATCACAACAACAAAGACAGATGCATGAAGGATAACGCAGGAATAAACGACGCAATGATAACAGACGCAAGAAGAAAGGACACATGATAAAGACGCAGGAAGGAAGACACAGGAAGAATTCTTTACAATTATATTTTACCTCTCACTTTATTGCAAGGGTTCGAAAGGGTTATTCAAGGTTTGCATGTGAGAGGGTGCTGGAGACCGAACATAAACTTCATATTTTGACCCCACTGTTATGACCGTCACGTTGTGTCTTTCTTGTTCTCCTCTTGTTCAACCGGAGGCCTAGGGCTCACTCTATCGGGGGGTTCCAAGAGCCTCCTCGGTCGGGTGTGGCCTTCCCTACCACATCTGGTCTCTAGGTGTCTGGACGTCTGCTGGCAACTGCTTTGGCACCCAACCCAACTCAATTATATAATAATACAACGCCCGCACGATCGCCCACTGGATCTTTGAAATCGAATGTTTAATCGTCATCAAGCGGAAATAACTGTCATGCAGTTCAGAGGTTACTCTCTTCCAGTGCATCACTGTAGTGGCACAATGGGACCTTCACCTTGTCCCATATCATGAGCCTTAATCCGCCCACGCGATCTCTTTCGATTACTGGCCATTGGAATGTGTCACTTCCTTCCGGTGTATCACCTTGGAATAGCATTTTTGGGCTGGGTTGAAGGTCAAAATATAACACATCTGTGTGACTTCCAAATTGCACATTAAGTGAAGCAATGCATGATGTCTGAGCACATCAGGTACCAGCTATGGGTAAATAGTTGGGCAGACTATAAATGTATGTATGTTTGTTGGTGTGTATATATATATATATATATATATATATATATATAATGTTGTGTGTGTGTGTGTATATATATATATATATATATATATATTTGTTGGTGCGTGTGGGTATGTGTATATATATATATATATATATATATATGTTGGTATGTGTGTGTGTGTGTATATATATATATATATATATATATATATATATATATATATATATATGTGTGTGTGTGTATATATATATATTTTTTTTTTGAGTGTGCATGTTCATATGTTTGTGTATGTATTTATGTTTACCATTGTCTCTATGTTTGTGCATGTGTGTATACATTTATAGACTTTAGTGTGTGTATATGTAAATGTGTATATATTCTTTGTGTGTGTATATATATATATGTTTTAGAGAACATTTGTGTGTGTGTGTGTATATATATATATATGTATGTATGTGTTTTTTTATATATATATATATATATATATATATGTATATATGTGTGTGTTGCCATGTTAGCTGCGGCTGTAGAATACACTTACTGCATTCCTGCAGAGGAGAACCCTCTCCCCACTAATGAGTGTCCCGGATTTGACACTTAACAATCTGATGGTGAGATTCCAGTAATGCTGGAGTTTTGGGGTATGCTGAGTATCTCTTCATTGCTATCGCTCTTAGGTCCTCTCTGGCCCAGAGTGGTAGCACCTGATAGGGTCCTATCTATGGGTCAAAAACAACTAAACTGCATTCTTATGCTGAACTGAATTGTTTGAAATGGAATTTTTTTGTATGCTTACCTAAATTGTTTGAAATAGAACTACTTTGACATTTAACTGTGTGTAAAAAAACAAAAACATAAAGCAAACTATACTTATACAAAACTGAATTTTTTTGAATTAGAACTCTTTGACTAAAGTGAATTGCTTGAAATATAAATGTTTTTGATACTTAAACTGTGTACTTATGCTAAATTGAATTGTTTGAAATAAAATTGTTTATTTGTATTAAAATGGATTTGGCATTAAATAACCTACAGAATTGGATAAGCCATAAAACCAAATCAGACGAACAAATTCTGTGTGTGTGTGTATGTATATATATATATATATATATATATATATATATATATGTTTTTATCTATATTTGTAAATTTTGAGAGTAATGAGCGAGAAATTTATTGTATTTTTATTTCGACAGAATAATGAAAAATTTTGCCAGATATTAGTTGTTTGACAATATTCTTTGGTAGTTTTTTGTTATTGGAGAAATATATAAATATGTATTGAATAATTTTATTGTTTCATTTATTTTATCTTCAAGTCTCTCATTGAACTATAAGCAGGTTTTTATTACTCATGTGAGTTCAGTTTTTCACTATTTCTAGCTACCAGGTTGAATCAAAAGTTGTTTTTCTATATCATTTATTTGATACTAATTGTTATCCATTAGTTGCTGAATTTTTTGTTCTTTATTTTCATATGTAACACATAAACATCAATTGTATTTTACTTATTTTACATCTTTGAGGAGTGTCGAAAAAACTGCAATTAGAGCCATTCTATGCTACTTGTGGGAAGAGTCACAGTAAAGAAATATTCATCATGTTGAAAGCTTAGAAACTCTTAATAAATGTATGGTACAAAACTTGTTCAGACATTTCAAGTAAAGTGACACCAATCTCAAAGACGAACTATTGGTCATGGAGACTTTCACTCATGGAAAATAAAATATTTAGAAGATAGAATAGCTTTTAAATAATGCAAAACTTTTGACTCCTTGTAATTTTCATATGAACACAGAATTGGACAATAATAGTTATAATGTTGGTAAAGAAAACTAAGATATTTATCCATAAGTTTTTCCTTTATGAGTTAACATTTTTTAAGTCGTAAAATTTTTTGTTTAAGAATTTAGATAACTAAATCTAAAAATATTTTTAGAATACCACTTAATGTGTACAAATATTCATTATTCATTTAATATTTTTTCCTTAACATTAAGTTTTATTTTATTATTTTTCATTATTCATGCAATTGTGCATTTTCAAGTCTGAACTTTAAAAAAAAATTAAATGTGTTTTTTTATATTTCTTGTGTGCGGTTCCTTATCAAGTGAGAACAAAAAAATTACAGATAGTGTCTATTAATTTTAGCAATTCTTAGTGGAGGGGGAAAAGAAAAGGAAAATTTTCATTGGAAATTTCTAATAACATTTTGTATGATGGATTATTTATTTTCACATTCTCTTGACCAGGAACTGAAGTGTATTTTTAAAGATTCTCCTCTGAGTGTAGCTTTTGTCCTAAAGAATTGTTAAATAAGTGCTAAATAGATTTTAGAAATACCATTTTCAGCTCTCATGTCCTAGATACCCTTATACAATGTATTTATCCAACTCTGCATGAACAAGATGTAACTCAAGGTTAGTTTTAAGGAAAGTTTATCTGAGTGAATTCAGTTTTCCTTCTAGACTGACTGCCAAACCTAGTCTGCCTAACTATATGTAGCTGAAGGGAGAAGAGTTGGATTCAGATCCTTCCCAAGAAGATTAGCGCTAAGAGAAATGCAACTAGTCTCATCCAAGATTTGAACTTTTGTTGCTGTGTCCATTCCCTTTGATAACAACCATTACATCATGAGAACTCCAGTACTTAGCATCTTTATGTGATAAATATCATTCTCACCTTGTCCTGTGATTCACACCTTACACTCCCTATTAGGTAGATAAGTAGGAGTTGTGGTATTAATTTGGAGATTAGCTATCTTGCTACATGAATCTTGCTCTTACAGCAGGGTTAGAATACACTGACTATATCCTCTGTTCAGGGCTAAGACCCTTCAAAAAAAAGATGCTGTGGATATGATGTTAACTGCATTTGGTGGTGATGCTCCATTCTAGTGTTCTGGTGAGTATGGAGTATACTTTGATTGCCATTACTCCCAAGTCCACTCTGACCCAAAGTGTTAGTACCTGTGATGGTCCTATCTAAGGGGCAAATTGATCTGTTTAAAAATTATTAGTATTTGATACTTGATGCCTTATAACTGTAAATTATTTGTATTATGAATATTCACTTTTGAGCTCTAAATGTTTACTAAGTATTATCATTAGTTAATTGAAACTATATAAGTGTATGAAAGCAAATGACTATTATTAAATAGAAATAATTCCTTGGAACTATTGGAAATAATTATTAATTTATAAGAATACTTGAAACCATACAATTGTGTGCAAATTATTTGTATCTTAAATACTTGATATCATATAAATGTGCAAAAAACTGAGAAACAACACAAAAATGTAAATATGAATGAACTATAAATGCAATTCACTAACTGCTAGGCATAAAATAACCCTAGACTGGTTGACATTAAATCCAATGAACCTTTTTCAATTTTGCAGTAACACACACTAAATATGAAAATAAAAGAAACTTACACAAAATTATCATTACTTAATGGTCTTTTTTCCTTAATATATTAATTTGGATAATGATATCTGACAATATGGTTAAGAAATATAAAACCAAGTTGTTGTATTTAACAGTTTATTTGGATGACATATTTTCCCCGATGTAGATCCATCAGATAAGTACAAAATTGTTTTTTTAAAATTATAGTGGAATTTGTTGATGTAGATCATCATGGAAACAGACGCTTATGTCAATTGATTGGTAGCTTTTAAAAATTTTTATCTTTAAAAACTCTCTTTCTTTCTCTCTCCCTATATATATATATATATATATATATATATATATATATATATATATATAGCATGTGTATGTGTATTATTATGTATCTATATTCTTTCTATCTTTATTTTTTCCAAAGCTATTTGTATCAAAATATCACTCTTTTCAAACACACATATTTTCACATTTATCTTTATATCTCATATATCTGATGAAAAAAAAAGTGTGTGTGTGTATATATATATATATATATATATATATATCTCCACACACATATGTATGTATATATATATGTGTATGTATGTATGTATATATATATATATATATATATATATATATATATATATATATATATGAACCTATTTCTGGTTTTCTTACTATTTCTAGAACAAGTTCTATTATTTTTCCTTGCAGCCATTGTCCTCTGACTTATCTACCTATTGATTCTTTATCTAAGCAAAGTTCTGACAGCAATGTCTTCACTTTGGAACTCCCTCCTCTTCCTTCCTTTGCTGTTAGCAGGTTGTAGTCTCCAGAGTATGAAGAAGTGTGCACTGTTCTCTTGAAACTAGAATGCAAAAAGTAATAATTGTATGTTTTGCTTGTCTTTACATGACAAATAATATTAAGTCATGGGAAGTGGAGAGGTGGTTGCTAAAAATCAATAATTCATACACTTTCCTGGTTAAAAAGAACAAGACAAAAAAAAAAAAACAAAACAAAACTTATTCTCAGAATAAACCATTGACTTTTGTACAAATATTTTTTTTTACATTTTTCTTTGTTGCATCATTTGATGAGGAAAGCGTTTTTGTTGAAATTTACTCAATCAAAAACTATCTTAGCTTTTATTTTCCTTTTTAATAACAATGTCGGCAAAGAATTGTTTTATTAGAGGTTTGTCATTCTTTGACTTAACTTAAATGGACATTACTGAATATTATTGTGAATTGCCTCTGGTAAGTTACTACTAGATACTTGTTATACTATTTTTTTATTTTTGTAGGATACATGAGATATATTCAGTATTAAGATTAAGGAAGAAATAAACAATGAATGAAACATGGTTTTCTTTTCTTTGGCATTCATTGAGTTTTTTATTGTTTGAAGCACTTCTGAAAATCCTCTTTTGCTATTGTACTATCATATTTCATTTAATGTCCTACATCTCTTCGAATCTTTGCCTTGAGATTAACTTTTAGTTTAGGAACCAAAAACGTGTCATAGAGCTAGATCTTATGAGTATGGAGGTTGCTGCACTCATTAAATAGTGAGTAAGGACGTTCAGTGCAGTTGGCTTATTTTGACTCCTGCTTAATGGTTAACATGTTTTTGTGATTCTGGTTTCTGTATCAGCTGGGACTGTAGAATACACCAACTGCATCTCTGCATAGGGGTAAGAACACCCTCCAATAAGTGTCCTGATATGACATTAAACAGTCTGATGGTGAGGGTCCAATTATGCAGGAGCTTTGGGGAATGTGGAGTACTCCTTCATTGCTATTGCTCCCAAGTCCACTCTGACTCGGGGTTGTAGCACCTGATAGGGTCCTATCTATGGATCAAATAAAAATGTTTCACATTCAAACTGTGTGCAAACAAATGACTTAGGCTGAATTTAATTGTTTGTAATTGAACTGTTTGATCATTTAACTGTGTGTAAGCAAAAGACTGATGTTTAATTGAACTGTTAGTGATATATAGTAATACTTGGAACCATTTAACTTTGTTGACTTATGCTAAATTGAATTGTTAGAAATAGAACTGTTTGATCATTTTACTGTGTATCTACAAAATGTGTTTACAAATCATACATTTAATATATATGTAAAAACAGAATTTCACATTGAATAACCAACAGTGGTTGATATGCCATTAAACCAGGCTATATGTTTACTGAAGAACCAAAATTGAAATGGATTAATGAAAATATGATTTCGATTGGTTAATACAACCACATGAGTGAAGAGAGATGACTAAGTTTTCAGTTAGAATTCAGAAGTAAGAATTGATTGGTTAGTTTGATTGTGTTTTATTGCATATCAACCCTTATGTGTTATTTAATGCCAAATTCTGTTGATACATCTATATATTTTGTAAGCTGTGTACATTATTTTTAAACAAGCCAGATCTCATTAGTTTTCTCTCAGTTAAATGGTTTCAAGTATTATTAACATTAGTAATTCGATTTATCAAGTATTCCTATCTAATATGAATAATCTGCACACATTGCCCAGTCAGCTGGGGCTGTAGAATACACCGACTGCACCTCTGCTGAGGGGTAAGCCCCCCTCCAATGAGTGTCCTAGATATGACACTAAACAGTCTGATGATGAGGTTCCAGTAATGTTGGAGCTTTGAGGAATGTGGATTACCTCTTCATTGCCATTACTCCCAGGTCCACTCTGGCTCAGAGTGGTAGCACGTGATAAGGGCCCTATTTATGGGTTAAATAGAACTGAACTATGGTTTCTTGACTTTACTGTTTTTTGCATTTAAACTGCATATTTATGCTATACTGAATTGTTTAAGATAGAACTGTTTTTGACATTTGAATTGCGTATTTATGCTAAACTGAATTGTTTGAAATAGAACTGTTTTGACATCTTAACTGTGCACTTATGCCAAACTGAATTATCTGAAATAAAACTGTTTTGACATGATAGGTTTCGACTTTTCTTTGGTTTAACCTTCATTCTCGCCCATGTGAAAAGGTCATAATACCTTTGTAATAAACCATCAGCAGCGATTTGGGACAGGTCAAGAATGGTGATG
>CAUZXS010005007.1:0-2500 GCA_963585895.1 Sepioteuthis lessoniana
AACATGGGGGCCTCTGTTTGCTGCTGCTCGTTCCAAACTATGCAGAAGTGTTTCGGCTTGGTCAGGTGTATTTGCCAGTATCGCTATGTCATCGGCGTAGTCGGCGTCGGTAATTGTTGTTGCGGGGTATCTTCTGCTTCTTTTCTTCGTCAGTTCGAAGCCATTCTCTTTGATTTTGTCAATTGATGTTCTAAGTACGTAGTCTAGACAAATGATAAAGAGATACGGAGCCAGCGTGTCCCCTTGTAGTACTCCTGCTACAATGTCGAAGTATTCTGTGTCTCCATCCGGTGATCGTACTTTTACTTTAGTGTTTCTATAGAGAATCGTTATTGCCGCTACGGTGTCTTTAGGTATGCCGTACGCTAGTAGGATTTGTTCCATCTTTCCTCTGTGAATGGAGTCGAAAGCCTTGGTAAAGTCGACAAATATTAATGTCGCTTGTAGGTTCTTTGCCCGTACACCTTCAAGGATTCTGCGGATGGTTAATATTTGTGACGTCGTAGATCTATTTCTTCGGAAGCCATTTTGGTTTTTTCTAAGTATGTTGTCGATTTTGGGTTCTATTCGGTTTCGTAGTAGGGCATTGTAGATTTTGGCAGCTATGGATGTAAGTGTTATGCCTCGGTAGTTTTTGGCTAATCCGAGGTCCCCCTTTTTAGGGAAGGGGAGTATGCATCCCTTCATCCATCTATCTATCGGATTTTGATTGTATACTGCGTTGCAGTGTCGGAGCAGTATGTCGTCGAATTGTCTGGTCTTCCATACTTCCGGGGGAATTTCGTCCAGCCCGGCAGCTTTCCGATTTTTAATTTTTCTGAGAACCGAGTCGAGTTCTTCTTGTGTGAACGGTCCAAGTTTAATGTCTAATTGTTTGCTAATTATTCTGGTGATTGGTTCATGCGTTATTTTTGGTGGGTTTCCAAGTAAGTTTTCGAAGTGCTGTTTCCACAGTTTTATTCTTTCTTGTTGGTTTGCTGCTTTAAGTTTTGCTTTGGCTGTGTTCTTTCTTCTGCTCACTTCGTTTATTGTTTGCCAGGCAATTCTAGATTGTCTATCTTCCACCGAGTCTCTAATCTTATCTATCTGATTTTGAATGTATTCTGTCTGTTCCTTTATATATATGCCTGCTAATTGATATTGTGCCGTTTTTAGTTTTAAGGCATTTGTGTTTGTTGGGTTTTTTCGATAGTTTTTGGAGGCTGTTTTCACTAGTGCACGTTTTTCTCTCACCGCTAAAGTTTCCCATGGGACTCTATATTTAGTTTTAATTTTTGTTGGAATGTATTTTGCTGCTGCCTCAAGGTGTGCATTGACGAAATTTTCGTATTTGTCGTTTGGTGTACTTTTTTCCGTCTTTTCTTGTAGTGTTTCGAATCTGTTTCTTAATTCTAATACGTATTTATCTCTGACATCTTTGTTGTTTAATAGGGCCCAGTTATAGTGTTTGGTGGTCGCTGTTCGTTTGTCGTTATTTCGTAGGCTTAACCGTATTTTCGCTGTGACTATTCGGTGATCGGTGGACACACCCTCAAAAGAGGAGTATGCCTCGCAATTCAATGCACTATTCTTCCATTTCTTGTTTATAAGGACGTAGTCTATCTGAGCTTTAGTATTGTTTGCGTACGTGTATGTCCATAGTTTGCCCTCTCTTTTTTGGTAGTTTGTATTGAGGCATGCTAATCTATTTTCTATCATGAAATCTGTTAGATGTTGCCCATTTTTATTTGACGTGTTGTGGAGGCTGTATTTGTTGTTTCCGTTTTTCCCGATTTGTGCATTCATGTCTCCGCCAATGACTAACATGTTGTGTTTCAGGATGCTACGCACTAATGAGGATAACTCATCATAGAAGGTGACTAGTTCAGTTTCTTCACTAACATTGGTGGGGCTGTAGCATGAGACGATTGTTGCTCTGGGGTTTCCGTTAAATGTAGCTGCCATCATTCTTGGTTGTATTTTCTCAACGCTATTAAGCATTTTTAGTGCTCTAGGTCCTATAAGCAATCCTACCCCTCCTACTGCGGCGTTGACAGAGTTTTTCCATGCGGATACAGTGGCAAGCGACCATCCATTGCCAGTTTTGTGATATTTTATATCTTCTGTGTGCGTGTATCTGTGTTCTTGTATGCATATTATGTCTATTTTATGTTCTTCGGCCGATGCGATTAGCTCTGAGAGTTGTCCTATTCTATTTAAGGTTCTTACGTTAAATGTGGCTATTTGTAGTGTTTGCTTGCATTTTAGTAGTTTTGATTGTTTGAGCTCTGTAGCTGATTTTTCGAACACCGAGGCCAGGGCTCCAACCTCAGCAGGACGCGCTCCTTTTTTACCCGTGCGAAGAGCGATGCGGTTTGTGTAAGTGGTTTGAGTGTGGGTCATGGTTATCTTTCGATGGCTGTTTTATTCTCTTCTATAGAAGCCACTCTTATAGAGGAGCAGCAGTAGTTCCCCGATCGAACTGTCGATCCTGAGCGAAAAGTCGTCAAACTCACGTCCA
>CAUZXS010005007.1:10000-167566 GCA_963585895.1 Sepioteuthis lessoniana
AACAATTCCTCTAAAATACAAATTTATGTAGTAGAAACCTACGTTTCTATAGCTTTTTTATTTCTTTTCTCATCTTTTTAACTTGTGTTGTAGAAACCTATTTACTTTGGTTTCTTTCTTCTTTTATCTCCTTTTTAGCTTGTACCAACTTTGAAATCCTTTCTGGAATTCAGAATGTAATACAAAATCCTTCTGGTGGATTTAAATTCTTCTCATTTCTTTTCTTTTTTGCTTTCAAGGCTTCTTTGAAATCCCTTCTGAAATTCTGAATGAAACACTAAATCTTTCAAGTAGACCTAATTCTTTTTACTCAGTTCCATTTGAGTTGAGGAGTAAAAAACACAGCCGAATTCTAAGGCCTCCTGTTTTCAACTGACAAAGTTGATTTTGGCAGTTAAAGACAGAGGAAACAGCACCTCACTAGACACACGAGTCAATCATATCAAAGCTCCTCTGCCACACACAGATTTTCACCAAACACAAAAGCTAATCAGCAATAAAAAAAAAAAAAACAATACAAAATAGGCACAAAATGACCCAAAATGTTGGCACTCCATTCAATAAACCTATTTACTGATAAAATTTCCACAATTGTTGCTAAAGTTTATGAAGGAAGTCAATAATACTCAGCAATTTCTGGACTCTAAAATGCAATCTTAGACGCATGGGAAAAAATACCTTTGGTTCAACTTCAGAAACTAGTTGATTTTATGCAATTTTATCATTCCACCTTGTATAAACAAACACATATATGTATAGACACATAAGCATACTTACACACATATATATAAACATATATACATATAAATTCATATACATATAAATAAATATATAAATATAAAAATAAATATAGATAAATAAAAATATAAACACATATATATATACATGTAAATATATATATGCTCATATATATACATGTATGTATATAAAGCAAGTAGGTGACTGTCATCAAAGTCAACAAGAAAGCTCCCTTTTCAATAGCTACATCACTGAGGTGTAAGGGCGGGCAAAACTCCTTTCCTTGAATTGCTACACTTTAAACTTGATATTTACCTAATCATACTGAGTGTGAAGCAAGGAGGTATCAAGTACCATTTTCTGAGTCTTTGGTATGACTCGACCTGGGATTAAACCCTGGTCTCCCAGGTCATTGACAAACGCTCTATCCACTAGACTAATGGGCCAGTATATATATATATATATATATATACATATATATATATATATATATATGGACATATAAATATACAAATACACAGATATATACATGGTGCATTCAATACTTTTCCAGACTTATTTTTGTACAGGAATTTAAAATTGTCATACTCTTGAAACTTCAGTATGTTATTGCTATACATCTTATGACATGACTGACCAATTCTAATGGTTTCAGGTTCAATTGAACAGCTACAGCAGGAATTGGAATACACCCAACTAAAGCCTGATTGTCATGGCTGGAGAATTTCAAAAATGCAATCTGGATGTGAAGACATTTTAGAAGGATGATATGCAATAAAATTCTGTTTTAAACTTGGAAAAAATGCCACAAAAACATATGGAATGCTTCAGACTGCTTTTGGAGCATTTTGCATGAATCAAGCATCAGTTTTTGAGTGGTATAAGAGATTCAAGGAAGGCAGGGCATCAGTGAGTCAGAAGAGGCCAGCACTCTTCAAATCGGGTCAGTGGCATTTCCACCAGGACAATGCACCAGTCCACAACTCCATCCTTGTTACAGACTATTTGACCAAATAGGCATCAAGACAGTTCCTCACCCCCAGACCTTGTTCCCAGTGACTTTTGGTTATTCCCTAAGCTCAGAGGCTGTTGTTATGAGACAATTGAGGAGATGAAAGAGGCTGTGATGAAGATCATTGACAGGCTCACACAAGAGGACTTCCATGGGGCCTTCCAGAAGTTATTGGAACAGTACAAGTGCATTGCAGCCAGAGGAGATTACTACAAAGGGGACTTGAGTTTCATGTGTGTACTATCAATAAAAGTGCCCATACGAAAAAGTATGGAAACTTATTTAATGATCCTTGTATATATATATACCATCATCATCATCATCATCTCGCGCTGGTAGCACGGATATCCCTGACCCTCTCTCGCCACTCCTCCCTATCGTTCATCGCCCTAGGTAGGTCTTCATACAACATCCTGTATCCTCACATAGCTACTGAATGTACGTTCGAGCTGGTCGTCCTGCTTTTGCGCGGCCATGTGTGGGGATCCATGAGAGTACCTCTCTTATGAGTTCATCTCTGCTTCTCCAGCAGTGTCCTGCATGTCTGGTTCGTCTAACTTGAATAGTTTTCGTGATAGGGGGCAGGTGGCCGTACAGTTGGTGTCTTGTGGGGTGTTGCTGCCAGGATTTGTTCAGGATTGCATTCTTGTGTAATTGCTGTCTAGCTTCTTCTCCAGTCGTTTTGTTAGCGTCCATGTAGTGCATCCATATAGCAGTATCGATGTGACCGCTGCCTGGAAGAAACTGCGTTTCATTTTATCGGTTAGGTCTGATTTCCATATAATCGATAGCCTATTGATAGCTGTCCATGCTTTCGTTAGCCTCGTTTCGATGTCCTTTTCGGTTGATTCGACGCTGCTTCCTAGGTACGTGAATTTGTCTACTAGTTTAAGTGGGGTTCCTTCTAGAGTGGAGATGTCCCCCGTTTGGTTATAGCACATACATTCCGTTTTGTGTGCATTAACATAGAGGCCTATGCTTGCTGCTGCTCGTTCCAAACTATGCAGAAGTGTTTCGGCTTGGTCAGGTGTATTTGCCAGTATCGCTATGTCATCGGCGTAGTCAGCGTCAGTAATTGTTGTTGCGGGGTATCTTCTGCTTCTTTTCTTTGTCAGTTCGAAGCCATTCTCTTTGATTTTGTCAATCGATGTTCTAAGTACGTAGTCTAGACAAATGATAAAGAGGTACGGGGCCAGCGTGTCCCCTTGTAGTACTCCTGCTACAATGTCAAAGTATTCTGTGTCTCCATTCGGTGATCGTACTTTTACTTTAGTGTTTCTATAGAGAATCGTTATTGCCGCTACGGTTTCCTAGGTATGCCGTACGCTAGTAGGATTTGTTCCATCTTTCCTCTGTGAATGGAGTCGAAAGCCTTGGTAAAGTCGACAAATATTAATGTCGCTTGTAGGTTCTTTGCCCGTACACTTTCAAGGATTCTGCGGACGGTTAATATTTGTGAGGTCGTGGATCTATTTCTTCGGAAGCCATTTTGGTTTTTTCTAAGTATGTTGTCGATTTCGGGTTCTATTCGGTTTCGTAGTAGGGCATTGTAGATTTTGGCAGCTATGGATGTAAGTGTTATGCCTCGGTAGTTTTTGGCTAATCCGAGGTCCCCCTTTTTAGGGAAGGGGAGTATGCATCCCTTCATCCATCTATCAATCGGATTTTGATTGTATACTGCGTTGCAGTGTCGGAGCAGTATGTCGTCGAATTGTCTGGTCTTCTATACTTCCGGGGGAATTTCGTCCAGCCCTGCAGCGTTCCTATTTGTAATTTTTCTGAGAACCGAGTCCAGTTCTTCTTGTGTGAACGGTCCTAGTTTAATGTCTAATTGTTTGCTAATTATTCTGGTGATTGGTGGGTTTCCAAGTAAGTTTTCGAAGTGCTGTTTCCACAGTTTTATTCTTTCTTGTTGGTTTGCTGCTTTAAGTTTTGCTTTGGCTGTGTTCTTTCTTCTGCTCACTTCGTTTATTGTTTGCCAGGCTATTCTAGATTGTCTATCTTCCACCGAGTTTCTAATCTTATCTATCTGATTTTGAATGTATTCTGTCTGTTCCTTTATATATATGCCTGCTAATTGATATTGTGCCGTTTTTAGTTTTAAGGCATTTGTGTTTGTTGGGTTTTTTCGATAGTTTTTGGAGGCTGTTTTTACTAAGTCCCATGGGAAACTTTAGCGGTGAGATATATATATATATATATATATATATATATATATATAAAAATGGACATATAAATATACATTATATATATATATACATACATATATATATATACAAACAAACATAGATATATATACTGACACATATATACATATATATGTAAAAAAGTAAAGTTGGCAACTATAGTCAAGGGTGACCCGAAGGCTCCCTTTGCAATAGCTATTATACCAAGGTGTAGAGAAGGGCAATACTCCTTTCCTTGAATTGCTTCACTTTACCCTTGATCCATACCTTATAATGCTAAGTGTTAATCAAGGTGGCATCAAGTACTGTTTTTTGAGTCTTTGGTATGACTCAACCTGGGAGTGAACACCAGTCTTCCAGGCCATTGGTGAACACTCTAACCGCTAGGCCAATTGGCCAACATAAGCATATGTAGAGAGATTATAGATACATAAATATATACATATAAATTTATATATACACACACATATATTCATACATACATATTTATATAGATATATATTTATATATTAATGTATATATACATACATATTTATATATACACATAGATACAGATACATTTATATATATATATATATATATATATATACATTTTATATTTTTGCATGCAACATACGGAACCACTGGACAACTGTTTTGACCTTATTAGGTCTCATCAAAAGTGTACACCATGATCTTCCCCACTGGAGATCGAACCAGTGACCGCAGAATGTACAGTCGAAACTCTACCACTGAGCTACTGGTCCACATTGCACACAGTGATGCCAAATGAAATAGTTATGTTTGCCAGATTTTCTGGTCATGGTAATTCAGTTTACAAAATAATATGTCTACTTACAAAAAAAAAAACAAATGTACATTTATTTCCTTGCCCATGAGGATATAATTACACCAATGCGTTTCTCTAATCCTCTTGGGAAAGCATAGCCCTGGAGGTGACTATGTTCTCTGTAAGAGTATGGATGTAACTTACAAGACACATCAGGTTAACTGAATGAGCATTTACCATGACTAATTAATTTTGTATTGTTTGTGTGCAATGTGCACCAGTAGCTCAGTGATAGTTTTGGCTTTGCATTCTGTGGTTGCTGGTTCAATCTCCAGTGGGAGATATCACAGTATACACTTCTGATAAGACCTAATAAGGTCAAAACAGCTGTCCAGTAGTTCCATATGTGAAGAAAGAAAGTGTGCTGCATCTTACAGGTTTTTCTATAGAAGAAATCTATTGCTAAAACAAAATGCAAAGACAAGGATGCTGAAAGTACATCAGAACTTTAAAGGGAGGAACATAGAGAAAATGCAAATATAGTGGAGACAAATATAGAAATAAAAGTCGAAGAGGAATTTCCAGCAGGAATTAATGTTGTTAAAGAAATTGAAGGTAACAATAATGATGTGCCAAAGGAAAAGAGTTCTGAGTGATTTTATTGAATTCACTTTTTTAGGTATGCTTGCCATTGTGGGCCTGCCAGGCCTGTTGTCATCTTGAATACTATTTCAAACTTCTTTAACAAATTTAGCACATTTGTAAATATTTTTTGACTAAAACATACTTCTTTGTATACATTACAAATTCTTCTGAAATTTTCACGTTTTGCACTTCTCAGTCCCTCAAAATTTGTTGAAATGTGGAGCACTCTGATTTGCTGTCATTTTGAGTAACCTCAAAACAATTACTACTCTGAGATTAAAATAATTTTTACTATTGACCAATTCACAATAATACAGAATTTATATCTATAAAAAAAATTTCTAACAAAAAAATTATTTTCATCTTTTTTAAAAATTTCATTTTATTTAAAGACCCTTATATATATATACATATATGATGGCTGTCCTCTCGGTGTTGAACGTGACCACCTCTTTTGTCTCATGTCCTCTCCCCTCTCCACTTCTCCTCCCTGGTATATATATATATATATATATATGCACACACACATATCATAAACAATAAAAGAATTTGGACAAAACAAGTAAGCATTAAATGAAAAGCTGATTTTTCATTACTCACCAATTTTTTCAGCAAAATGCACTAAAAAAACTCCAGCCTTTACTTTTTTAACTTTTTCTACTTCAAAATCAATTTTTGTGTCCAGAAAATTTTTCACTGTCTCAGCAGATATATTGGGTTTGAAATCAGAAATCACTGCCTGCTTGTCTTCCATCTGAGGAGGCATGTAGATGTTGACTCGAAGGTAGTTATTGTTAAACATGTGATCCTTCTTTTCCAACACAGCCCTTGCAACTAAAAAGCATAAAATGAAATTAAAAAAAAGAAACAGGATAATATTTTGTTCAATAGAATATTCATTTTACTTGAATAACCTTTTGGTTCATCATTTAGATATTTGCAAATAAATAAATATGAATAAAGAAGAGGAAATATGTACAAATACTAGAGAGATTCAAAAGTTTTGTAATAATTTGGTTTATTCTAGTTTGCAGCGTATATATCACCTGAATGAAGCAGTTCAAGCTGTGGTAGATACCCGCTGGAGTTGGCAGTATCATGTTAGTTGGTGAGCTGACACATTGCTTCATTTGATGTGTGATTTGAAAGTTATACAGATGAGCATACAATATAGTCTAATTCAAGAACTTATGATTTACAAGTTTGAACTGAGTCATAATTCTATAGAAACAACCAAAAGGGTTTGTTTTGTGAAAGGTGAAGGTACAGTTCATCTAAGTACAGTAACCAAATGATTCATTTTAATGGTATCTGAGTGTATATTTAAATTTTATTCTAGAACTTTAAAATCCCTTTTGAATATAAACATACCTGTTTACAGTATTGGTAGTCAGTCATGTGACCTCAGTAAAGCTTTTTGCTATACTCCTATAGAAACTACTGATGTCATCATAAGATAGTTCCTTCTTTACATTTGCAAATAAACAAATAGGGGAAATAAAACTAATTAGTATTATATCTTAAGTATTAAAAAATAAATAAATATACAGACAAGTGATTTTTATTTTTGTCAGATAATGGCACAAACAAAGAAAGACAGCAAAGGCTGAAGGAACAATGGGATTAAGTGCGCATTTACCCAACTCCTCAGCCATAATCAGGATGCAACAAAAATGGAGCTAAGTAAATGAATTTTAGTCTAAAATATAAACTGAAGCTGATAAAATGTTTTATACATGTTGTATAATAAGTCTGCACTGTCCTAATAAAAGATATGCAATATCTTAAAAGTTTGCACCAACTTAATCAAAATCAGCACTATCTTTTAAAAGTTTCCATGGCCATAAAATCTGCAAAATATTAAAAGAACATTTGTTATCATAAAAAAAACCTATCTCATTTTAATAAAAACTTACACCATTATAAAAGTCTACACTGTCGTAATAAAAATATTCACTATCTCAGTAACTGTTTGCACTGACATAAAAATCTGCTCCGTTATAATAAAAATTTGCACAGTCATAATAAAATATGCACTATCTTAATAAAAATCTGCCCCATTTTGATAAAAGTTTGCAGTCAAAATAAAAAACTTTCAAAACTCAAAAAAATATTGAGTGTTTAATTGTATAGAAAAGTACTGAATGATGAAAGGTGTACTATGTGACACATGGTCATTTTAATGAATGAGCTCATGGGCAAGGCCAGAAATAGCCCTAATTCATACAACTAATTTCATAGAGGCAAAAAAAATAGAGGAAAAAATTAGCAGACTAGTTTCAGAAGAAAATGTAGGCTAACAAACAGGCATTAAGGAGGAGATTTTATTCTCTTAAATTGAAGGAAGGTGATTCTGTTCATAATCCCATAAAATTGATGACAGAAACATTCAATGAGTTATCTGTTATCAGCGATTCCCTTAATGAGGATGATAGAGTAGTATATCTCCTAGCTAGCCTTCCCGAATCTTATGATATTGTCATGTGGTCTCCCACTGAGAGGAGAGAAATAAAGAATTACTACTATCCCTCCATGTTTAAATTAGCAGGCCGTCAAAGGCTGACCGCTAAAAAGAGGAATAGTAATATAGGTCAATTCCTCACAGCCTAAGTAATAAATCCAGGTCAGAATGAAAGCCAACAGATGTTTGCACTCTGTGACCGGGTGAAAGAGATAGTAGTCCTAAAGAATTACCTGACAATGGAAGGAAGAAGATAGAAGCTAAATGACTGGCTACAATCCTAAAGTGGAAATAGCCCCCTTTTTCGTAATCGGAAATAGGGAATAAGAAAATCAGTTTTGGAACAGAGGTCGCGGTGAACGGAGTCTCATGCCAAACTTTGGGTGAAGAAGAGTTTTGAAGAGAGATGTCGTCGTGAACAGATGGGGCGAATCTCATGCCAAACGCCGGGTAAAGAAGCGGAAAGAAACTTGGACAAGAAGTACCTATGCCTTCAAGCCAGAGCTATATAAATAAATCCGCCAGCCCGTAAAAGAGAAAATACTCTCCGAAGGAACCCGTCAAAAAGATAAGTAAACATTAAGACTGTTTCTCCCTACACCCTTCTTAAGCATTGCAATTACTCCCTCTCTTTCTCCCTCAATGTAAAGAAAGACTAAAGAAAAAGAAAAAAAGGAAGACATTTACAGTTATGTATTATCTGCTGATAATATAGCAGACACATTGAATATGTGTGTATTAAAAAGATTGTTATATTTCAAGGTCCCATGTGTTGAAGTTTATTCATTGTGTTGTCCGCCATCAAATTGTCTGTTTCATGTTTGTTTTCATCTTCTTTCGCCTAATGTTATTCTTGCCTAAATTGTCCAATTCTTTCCTTTAAAAATATTATACGGGAAACTGGAATTGTTGACCACTATAATTAATATTATTATATCTAAACCTCGAGGTCCATATCTTCCATTGTTCAAGGGGTAAGAAGAGCTAGTGGCCTGGTGGGGGTGTGTGTTAACATGAAGTTAGAAAACCCCTTGCCAGCAGTCGTCAGTCTAGCCCCAAATTAACCCCCACATAATATGCCAGTTCCTATATGCCTGAGAAAGGACTCTGAACAAGGACTTATTCTACAAGGGATCAAGTGCCAGACCGCCCCGTCTTCACACATGCAAAAAATAAACTCCCTGTTTGGTGATAACAATATTTAAATGCACCAGTTCCCATACACTTTTAAATGGTTGCTCATCCGGGGATCTTTTTACTTTAATTTGCCGTCACAATATGTTAGTGACAGCACTTGAAGCAAGTCAAGAGGTACCTAAATGGGCCTTAGTCACAGAACGACTGCTATATGAGGAAAATAAAACGAGAATAAAATTAACTGGTGGTGCTGAGTCAAAAGCCATGACATCAAAACACCATATCAACAAAAAGGGACCAAAATGTTTTCGCTGTGGTAAATTTGGACATTGAAACGTAAATGTCGTCTACTCAGAGAAGGAGGAGATTTGAAATCGACATTTTGGTCATCATGGAATAAAGAATTTACAGAAGCCAGCAACAGATAAACTAGTAAATGGACTTGACTATGATGCAACAAAGGACATAAAATTTTGTGAACCATGTGTGGATGGAAAACATCACCGTTCTTCATTTCCAAAATCTGGTGGTAGGCAAGCCACAAAACTGCTCGAAATTGTGCACAGTGATGTTTGTGGAAGATTAGAGGTAAAATCACTCAGTGGAGCAGAATATTTTGTCACATTTACTGATGATAAATCAAGATATGTATGAATATACATTCTTAAAAACAAAAGCAAAGTTTTTAAAAAATTCCTGGAGTGAAAATCCATGGTGGAGGAATCCAGTGGTGAAAAAATCAAGACACTAAGCTCTGATAATGGCGGTGAATACACTTCAAAAGACTTTGAAGATTACTTAAAATGAAAGGTATTCGCAATGAGCACACTGTTCCTAAAACACCAGAGTAAAATGGAAGAGCTTAGAGAATGAAGCGGATATTAGTGGAAACTGTACGAGCAATGTTGTCAGATTCGAAGCTGCATAAAAAATTTTGGGCAGAGGCCCTATCGACAGCTTCATATGTTCAAAACTGAAGCCTAACAACTGCCGTAAAAGCAATGACACCATATGAAGTGTGGAAAGGCTATAAACCAAATGTTAATCATTTACACATTTTTGGATGTAGTGCTTATGCTCATATACCAAAGGATGAAAGATCTAAAATGGATCCTAAAGCAAAGAAGAGCATCTTCCTTGGATATATTCTATTTGATATTAATCATTTGTTTGCACACAACACAAATGATTAATATCAAATAGAATTATTAGTATTAGATAACCTCTCTGTACAATATCAAATTGATTATGAGATTTTGATAGTAAATTAGTGATATGGCTGAAACAAGATGAAGGAAAAGTAATAAAATACAACTGTACTTTCTCCCAGAATAGTGGATATTTTTAAACATTATATTATAAATACTATGTTGCAGTATGTTTGGTTTCATTTAGTTTCATTGTTGCTCCAATGTTGTGAATGACAATCAAAGAGAACCTCTTGGTACAATGTCAAGTTGGTTATGAAACATAGGGAGATGACAGAAACAAGATTTAACATGGTTGAATGAAGAAAAAGCAGTAACATACAACTGCACTTTTTCCCAAAATTGTGGATATTTTTTAGAATTGTATTTTAATTTCTCTGTTGAACTATGTTTAGTTTGGTTTGGTTTCTTCGTTCAATGGCAATCAACGTGTTAAATTTTGTCAAGATTCAAATGAAAGAAAAACATTAACCTACAACTGCACTTTCTCTCAAAATTGTGGATATTTTTAGCATTATATTATAATTACGTTGTTGAACTAGGTTAAGCATTAGAGAATGAAACGTAGTTATTTCTTGCAGTATGTCTAATGCAAAATTTTTTCATTAAAAACTTAAATAATATTGTGGACCCCCAGTTTATTATTTTACTTATGAAGACCCCAAAAATTTTATAGAGGACGCCAGAGACAGCCTGAATTCTGGTTGAAACCACTACTTAAGACTTTCTAGAGATTAATTTGTCAGATTTTTTAGTTTAAAAATAAAAGAATCATTTGACATGTTCTCCAATGAAAAATATCAGATTATATTACCAATGAAATATTTGAGAAAAAGTTTCTTTTTTATCTTACCACTTGAAGAATCAAAAGTGATCTTGATTTCATTTTTCTCATTAATTTCAAATTTTATGATTTTTCCTCCTTTTGAGCTCTTGGGATTTTCAAAATATAATTTCACTTCTTCAGGGTCTACAGTCTTTGGAACACCATAAACAATAAGGGTTTCTGAATCAGATTGAGTTGGAAGCTTCTCTATTTCTTCAACCAAATCATCTCTTGTAAATGATTTTTTAAGTTCTGTATCAGATTCAGAATTCTCAGCATCTGAAAATAAAAGATGATACCCAGAATATAAACAACTAGCATGATTAGCTATTGACAGTTTAATGACCATATGGAAATCTGATTTTTCAGATAAAATAAAATGGGAATTCTTCCATGCTCTAGCCGCATCAGAACTACTCTATGGTTGCACCTACTTGGACTTCAATGAAACGCTTAGAGAAAAAGCTAGATAGGAACTACATGAGGAATCTATGTGCTGTTTTCAAGAAACATTTGAAGCAGACGACGACAATTGTTGTACAGCCACTCACCTCCCATCACACAAACCAAATAAGATAAACAAGATATGCCAGACACAGAGAAGTAATGTTGAACTCATAAGATATGTTCTCCTATGGACTCTTACTGTGACAGGGTGAACTCCCCCCAGGTGGATTAATCAATTAACAATTCTTAGAGATTAGAATGAAGTTGTTAATTAAATGGATGAAAGGATGGATTTGGAAATAAGTTTGTTTTTTTTAAATACAGGGAATAAGTAGAGAAAATTGCTATATTTTTTAATCTATTATTTTATTTTCTATCTTATTTTATTTCTTTGACTGATGTCCTGGAATTGAGGCTTTAGTGAGTAAGGTGATGGAGTGGGGAGATAGATTCGTTGAGTGAATCTTGTAATAAAAGGGGTAATGAAATCTGTGGGGGCTAGATGGGAAATGTTCAAGTCAGGGACAGAGACGGCATAAGTGGATTTCTTTCGTTTCAAGGATCTTTCGTCTGGTGAAAATCAGCAGGGTGACCAAGATCCATTTTTAGTACCTCTTAAAAATGAAGGCCCTCCGTGTGGTTTTAAAACTTTGATCAACTGAGCAATTTACATATCATTATTCATGAGCATACCCAAAAATTGTTGAGACCCCGCCCCCAATTTGTATAAGCAGTGTGCAGCGCCCATTCACCAGCAGAACAGAGAACTGGGTCTAGAGAAGTGAGTGAGAAGAGAAGAGACCGGAGACTGGAGACAAGAAGCAAAGAATAGTCCAGAACTGAGAGTTTGAAGCAAAAGTTCGATAAGGCCGGATGATTCTGTGAATTGTGCCTGATTCAATTATAACCAATAGTTAAACACGGACATTACGAATTCCCGATTGTTAAGTCTACGAAAGCTGAGATAAGCAAATATTTTTTTAGATAACCAGGAAACGATAATTGTCTCCCTTGCATCTTCTGTTTGATCTCTCTGTCACATTCCCAAGCGAACGAATAAGTTTCGTGTGAACTTTTCCATCTTTTTGTATTCTACACATTTCTGTAAATACGTCTATAGCTAAAGATAATAGCTTTGAGAAGATTATATTAAATAAAAATCAAGAACATTGTTTTTCCTTTTTCGTATGTTTTTGTGAATCACGACAGAAACTGTTTTCTCCACAAACAGCGATACTTCTTCGGTGTGGATTCCAGCCAAAATTAGATCGACTCCTACAGTGGAAATGATCTGAGGTAGCTAAAACCCTGCTATTCGGATAAAAAATTCACGTCTCGAATGGTAACAGTTATCAAAGATTAACAAGGAAAACCTAGGGATTTGATGTCGGTGACAATTCCCAGGCTAAGCTGGACACATCGGCCAGGGCTGGATCCCAACATCAGATTACAAATGGACACACCAGTATTGATCAACCAGGAAAATTTTACATACATCAGCTCTATGCAGACACTGGTTGCTGTCCAGAGGACTTGCCAAGAATAATGGGTGATAGGGGTGGATGGCAAGAGAGAGTGAAGGGAATCCATACTGTCAGAAGATCTTAATGATGTTGTCTTAAGGTTTTCCCACCATGTATGAGTGGCCAACATTTCAATTAAATATGTGAAACATGAGGCTACTTAAACAGGTGATTTTCATAAAAGTAATTCCTTTTTTAGTGACTGGGCTTAAATCATTTCATTGCCCAACTTTTCCTTTGAGCATTAAAATTAAAACAGCACTTTGCCATGATTTTTACAATAAAAATTTTAAAAAAACAAAAACAAATAAAATAAAATAACAATATTTGTTTTGACATATGTTACATTGGTATGTATATGGATATATACTTAGCTGAAATAAGCTTTGTTGGTGGGGCTTAGAATACACTGACTGTAGCCTCTGCAGAGAGGTAAAACTACCTCCACCGCTAAAGGAGGTGTCCTGGATATGGTACTAGACTGCATCAGATAGTGAGGTTCTTGTCCTGATGTTCTGGAGAGTGTAGAGTACCACTTCATTGCCATTACTCCTAGATCTATTCTGACCCAGAGTGGTAGTACCTGTTAGCGTACCATCTATGGGTAGGATAGATCTATTTAAAATTTATTTGCATTTGATAGCATTGAGTACAAAAAAATTTCTAAATAGCTACACAAAAAAATGTAAATGTAAAATTAATGGGATTCCCTAACCACTTGGTATAAAATAACCCTATATGGCTTGATAAGCCATTAAAATCAATCAGTCAATAATAGTTTACTGGGAATCAAATTCTAATTTAACGAGTCCAATTCAAATAATATCAGTCCCAGTCATATACCTCCAATTCCTCAATATCTCCTTGCACTATCAATTCTGTAATCAGGTAGTGAATATTTGAGTCTTAAGTCTCATGCCCTTTCTTTGTTAATTAAGAGTTAACATACTGTCCAAGTACAGTGTATGATATCAAAAAATAATCCTGACATTTTCAGTTGTTTTATTATTTTCTATGGCAATACAATACAGATATTACTGTAAGCAGGAGGCTTCTGCCATTATCAAATACTTTTGTTTTTCTAAAATTTATTGAATGATACAAACAGGATTGTTTATCAAAATGCCTTTATTACTTGATAAAAGAATGATCGATTGATTGATTTTAATGGCATGTTAACCATTTTACCAGTAGTTTATGCGTAGAGGTTAGGGAATCACTTATATTATTTCTAAAATTTTTATACAATTATATGATATCAAGTATTCCCATCAAATACAAATAATTTGTACATGGTTATAGAGTTTTAAGCATTCTTATTTTATACAAATTTTTAAAAAGATCTATTTGACTAATATACCCTAACAAGTACTACCACTCTAGGTCAGAATGGACCTGGGAGTAATAGCAATGAAAAAGTACTCAACACTCTCAGAACTGGAGCCTCACCACCATATTCAGTTTAGTGTCAAATCCATCATAAAAGAAGATAGACATTACCTCTTGACTTCTAAAAAGAAATCTTTCATCCTAATGTTTGAATCTCAAATATTTTGAAGAAAAAAGCAGAAAGTTGCTTATGTAAAAATACTTGTGAGAGTCAGAAATCTTGCAATATTTTTGTACATACAAGTTTATGACACATATCAGGTGATTGAAGTGGATCAAGCCATGATAGGTATGTGCTGAATTTGGTAGTATTTTGGTGCTCTGACATTATTTCACTAGATTTGTATGATCTGAAAGCCACACAAATGAATAGGCAACATACACTAATTTAGGAATTTACGCTTTATGAGTTAAAATTGAGCCATAATGCCTTGGAAGCAACCAAAGACATTTGCTGTGGGCAAGGTGAAGGCACACTTAATCACAAGACAGTAACAGATGGTTCAAGAAATTTCACTTGGGTAGAAAGAACTATGACAATTAGCCAAGATCAGGAGACAGTGGTGTTACAAGGACAAAGAAAAAGAGAAGTCAAACACAATATTTGAGTGAGTGGATTCACTCACAGCTCGAGGGAGAATAGTACTATTTGAAATGCAAACAGCTTTGTTTAAGTTTTCAACTTGGGTTGCCATGTCCATGTCCTATGACAGTAAATATTACACCACAAGCACCTTCTAATATAAGTATGGATGTATGATGAATCCATCAAAAACTTGAGAAGCCAAATAATGAAAATTCTGTTATTCAGCAATTTACAATCAGGTTGAGGAGTATAAACTGATTCCTTTCTTTCATAACTTGAAAGAATTGTGTATCTTTCATCTATACAAGTTAAAGTGTCATGAGTATGAATGCTGATTCTCAAGGTATATGAGCAATTCATACATAACACCACACAATCTTACTTCTTACCAACTTAATTTCTGGAACAGTAAGCAGCATTTATACCTTCAAACAAATATCATACCAGACCACTGTTAAAATCAATTAGGATACATAAAAGAGTCCGGGAAACCCAAGGTTTCTTTTTAGGTTATTTAATGCCAAAGCCATTCTCCTACAAGAACAGTAGTGATACTATTTAACCCATAGCTGGGAGGATAAGGGGGTTCATACCTCTCCCAAGGGTATTTGCCTGAAAGTGAACATAATAGCGCGACTGGAGTACGAACTCATGTACTACGATTCTGCAGTCCATCACTTTAACCATTACACCACAAGGACACCTCCCCGGGAAACCCAAGGAGACTTGCTGCCATTCTGACTTCAGTGAAAAATCACCTGGTAAAACTGATGAGAAAAACTCAGAAGAGGTAAAATATGTGGTGACAGAGATGAAGAAGTTAACATAAACAGCAAACTCAACAAACTGGTATAAAAAAAATACAAGAGTAAACATGATTGGTTGGGAAAGGTAATTAATTAGGAATTGTGCAAGAGATTAAAATTCAAACATACTGACAAACAGTAGCCGCACGAACCATGATCTGACCTTTCCCTAGCACTGCCCTATGCCCTCACCCACACACACATCTCTGGCATGCAGCATAACTGGACACTGCCAACAAACTGCCTCCGCTCATAGCTAAATCTCAGCTCGAAATTCTATATCTGGTCACCACTAATCAACTATATATATATATAGGGAACCCAAAATCCTTAACCAACTTCTGGATATTTCAGACACTCAAAACAAATTTGCTCCAAACAGCCAGCCCATGGTGTCACAGATCACGGCTTACTGTTGACATAAAAAAAAAACTCTTCATTTAAAAACATTTTCACCAAATTTAGTTTTTATTTCAAACTTTCCAAACTTTTAACGAGACTTCTAGTTTATCACCATACATATACATATCAATTTTCACAACATATAGAACTCTACATATGCTTACACATACACCCATACAGATGTGTCAAATTATACTCAGATATGTACATACAACTCCATATAGATATGCCTACCCTGACATGGACATGCATACCCCTACACCTATATATACACATCCATATCTGGCCTACCCTTGTATGGACATATATATACCTACATACATATACATTCACAAACATATACATACATCTAACCATATATTTAGGAGTCTATGCTGTCACAGGGAAAAGGTTTCACTTAAATCCCAAATGTTCTACTTTTCACTTTGAAAGTCTACATTCATCCACACAGAATTCATATCTCTCAAATCCCACTTGATTCAATTTTACAAGGCTTTTTACTTTGGTCATGACATTTGACCAACCATCTGCAAATTAAGCTCCTATAGATGTTTGACAGATCCCATATGTTGAGTGTTACAGAAACCATTATATTACATTAAGTATTGAATTTGAACTCCACAGGGTGTCCTATACTAGCAACTGCCTTGCGCCAAAATAAGCAAAGCTAAGTAAATGACTATATAATAAACATATTTAGAATAAAACATGGCATTGTACAGTACAAAACAAGCAAAGAAATAATTCATTTTATTTACCTTGAAACACTTTATCATTTGTTTCATTGTCCTCTTGCTCTGGAAATTTCTAAAAAATAGAAATATTTTTCATCACTGCGTAAATCATTTTAGTTTTCTCAACAAAATATATTGATGGATAATAATATTACAACATCTTGAATATGTGTATCAATTTACTCAAGACTGCAGATAATATTGCTGGATTACATATACAGATCAGATTCCAAAATAAGGGATATATTAGCACCTGCAAGATCATACAAGCGAATAAGCTTGTATTAAGATTTAAGGAGGATAATGTGGTCTGATTGATTAATTAAAATGAGTAACACAGGACAGTTAAACCTGCTTTTTAAAATCATCCCACAAACTAAATATCTTATGCCTGTGGGGATTTAGGAATTAACAATAAAACTCCTAATCGGATGTTGACTCATCAGCTGCCACATACAAAATGTATAAACGCGTCACCACGCATAAGGCTCCACGCATCCATCCGGTTAAAAATCAGAAAAAAAGAAAAATAATAAAAAGTAAAGTAGCCAATGGGAAGTGGTCACGCCAAAATTAGAAGGATTTTGGAGTGGCAAATTTGGAGCCGGTGGAGAGAGATAAATACTCAGGTTTTCTGTGAACCGAGTCAGTGAGGACAAAAGAGACCCAAGGAAGCACGTAAATACGATAACCAGTAGAGAAGTAACGTCCGCCCTCGAGTTAAGAGCCGAAACTACCTTTCTGCTAGTTCCACTGCCTGACCATAAAAGAAAGAGAAGAAAAGAAAAGAAAAAGGAATAAGTACTCTTTAAAAACATACTCCTCCTTTCCCCTTTTTTTCTTGATATCTGACTTTCCACCACTTCAAAAATTTACTACTTGTAAAGGGGAACTTCTGAACATTCAAATCCAAGTTGACACTTTATGTTTTATAAAAATTGTTTAAATATATGATGTTTGTCACATGATAGCTCATGGAGACGAAGAGGTAAGACTGATACTATCCTCCCGTGTTGCTATTAGCACTATCTAGCAGTCAAAAAGTGACCGTTAAGAGAGAATGTGGGTCACACAGAGGAGACCAGGTGTTCGCACTTAGTGACCTCGGGTCGCCGGACATCGGAAGGAGAAAGAGAGAGAAGCCAAATGATTGGCTGGGACCCCAAAGCGGAAGTGGGGTTCCCTTCTCCTCAGCGGAAGTAAAGGACAAAAAAGGGAGTTTTTGAGCAAGGCTCGTGGCAGACGGACCATAGCCATTTTACTCCGGGCTAAAGACAAAAGATTAACTGAGACATGAGAGACACGAGTTCCTCAAGCCAGTACTAAAAACAGAACGAAGTCTATTAGCCCGTGAAAGAAGAAAAATTCTCCAGTGGAACCCCGTCGAAAAAGATAAGTAACTTTGGGGACATTTTTTCTTTACACCCAAATTTCGTTTACCACTCTCTCTCTCTCAATTTGAAAAAGGATAAAAGCCAAGAAAAGACATTCATATTCATGGACTATCCAATTATATGTTTTGACACTTTGAACGTATATATATAACCGTAGTAAAGAACCTATGTATTTTCATTTTACCATGTGGTCTATGTTGTTATTCCATGCTTTCCTTTCAGCTTCTATTCGCCTTATGTTATCTTGCTTAGAACTGTCCTATTAATTCCTAAAGTATCACACGGGAAACCGGAGTTGCCGACTACTACCATATTAATATTATTACAACTAAAACCTATAGGCTCGTAATCTTCCATTGTCTCAGGGAAAGAAGAAAGCGGCCTGGTGGGTGTGTGATAGTGTGAAATTTGGAACCCCTTGCCAGCGGTGGTCAGTCTGGCCCTAAATTATTCCCTCATGTAATATGCCAGTTCTTATATGCCTGAGAGAAGAACTCTGAACAGGACTTATTTCTGTAGGGGATCAAGTGCCAACCCGCCCCGTCTTCACACGTGCAAAAATAAAGTCATGTTTTGGGATTTTAGTCAATTTCGCGTCACATGTTCCTTGTTTGTCTAGTGTTAAATGAAGTTTTTTTCTCATTGTATGTTGTAACACTCCAAAACCCAACCAACAGGCCATATGCCTATGATAAGTACCATTTGTTAGTACATATAATACATGCTGCATATTAAGCATATATTCTAATGATTTTATATCAGTATGGTACAAAAACAACTACAGAAATTTACATTTATTCATTGCACATAAAAGTGATGAAATCCTTTTAACATTGACAAAAATATTCATTATTGTTTTATTGATGAAAAGGAGTCCACTAATCTTAAAAGTATAAATGAATTGAAAAATGTGTTACTTACCTCAAAATAAAAAGAAAATCTCAAGCAATAATGCTTGCCCTTAAACTTTCCAACAAGGACATAATCTTCTTGATCAAGAACTAAAAATAAAGTAAACAATAAAAAGAAAAAATACTTTTTAAGATTCAACTGAATGCTATTTTTCAACTCTTTATACAAGAGCATGTCCAAAAAGTGATACCTTCTGCTTATTTCCATGGAAACCATGACTGATACAGGAAGTAAAAACATGATATGGAAATTATATGAATCAGCAGTTAATCTTGTTTAAAGGTTTGTTAATCTTTATATACAGAGCTTCAAGAATAGGTTGTTTTTCTTTGAATATGGTAGATATATTCAAAAACAACAGTCCTACCATTTTCCACTTCAAGTAAAATTCATTTCTTCAGTAAATTCCCCTCCAACTAATTCTTCCAACTAAACTTTAAGTAAGCATATATGATTCATCATTGTATTTGTCTCTTCATCATATATATATATATATATATATATATATATCATCATCATCATCAAGTCACACTGCTAACACGGATTTCCCTGACTCTCTCTCTCTCTCTCTTGCCATTCATCCCTATCATCCATTGCTCCCAGCAGGTCTTCTAAACTACAACCTGTGTCCATACATAGCTGTTGTAGGTAAGATCTTGTTGGTCAATCAACACTGACACATCAATGTGAAGGGGTCCATAGGAGAAAATCAGTTATGAGTTCAGCCTTGCTTCTCCAGCAGTGTCCCATATGATTTGTTCATCTTATTTGGATAGTTTTAGAAATAGGAAGTATGTGGCTGTATAACTGGAGTTTGCTGTCAGGATTTATTGAATATAGCTTATATCATTCTTGTGCAGTTCCCATCAACGTATTTCTCAATATGTTTGTGGTGAATCCATACAGTAGAATTGACACAACTGCTGCTTGGAAGAAATTGTATTTTATTTTATCAGATAGGTCAGACTTCCATATGATTGGTAACCTAACAATAGCAGCCCATATAACAAGGCGCATATTGATGTCATTTTCAGTAGATGAGATGCTGCTACTGAGATACATGTCTATAATGCATACTCCAAACATCAACAGATCTAATAAAAGAATATGGCTTAACACTAAAAAAGGCAAGAAGCAGACAATACCGCACAGAAACTATTACGGACACAGACTATGCAGATGTCATAGCACTTGTTGCAAATACACCTACACAAGCCGAATCCCTGCTGCATAATCTAGAGCAGGCAGCAGAAGTGTTGGTTTGTATGTGAATGCAGACAAAACAGAGTACATGCACTTTAATCAAGAAGTAGACATCTCCACTCTAAATGGCAGTTTTCTGAAATTAGTGGACAATTTTACATCCCTCATACACACACACATATATATATATATATATATATATATACACACACACACACACACACACATACACACACACACAAATCTTTCTATCACACACAAACACGCACACATATATATATATATATATATATATATATATACACAACAGAGAACAATACCAAAAACTCACCACAGTCTGTCTACCCCTGTCAAAGGCCTAACTGAAAAGATTCAAAACATATGCAGTCAAATATGATAACAGAACAATTTTCAAGAGTGGCTTGACTATTTGAATTGCTCAGTTGGCTGGGGCTGTAGAATACACTCACTGCATCTCTGCAGAGGAGTAAGATCCCCCCAACGAGTGTCCTGGATATGATACTAAACAATCTAATGGTGAGATTCCAGTGATGCTGGGGCTTTAGGGAATGCGGAGTACTCCTTCATTGCCATCTCTATGAGCTCCACTCAGGCCCGGAGTGGTAGCACCTGATGGGGTCTGATATATGGGATAAATAGAACTAAACTACATACTTATGCTAAACTAAATTGTTTGAAATAGAACAGTTTTTGATACTGAAACTACAATTACACTAAACTGAACTGTTCGAAATGGAACTCTTTTGACATTTAACTGTGTATAAACAAAAACTATACTGAATTTTTTTAATAAGAACTGTTTGACTAAACTAAATAGCTTGAGAATGAAATGTTTTTGACAGTTAAACTGTATTCATACAAAACTGAATTGTTTGAAATAAAATTATTTGTATAAAAATGGATTTGGCATTAAACAACTGACAAAAGTTGATATGCCATGAAACCCAAACAACCAACTGTGTAACATATTGACTTTCAACCCAGCTGTCAATCCAGAAACAGGTGCATCCGGTCAAAGATATCGCCTTGACATGTGGACAGGTTGAATTGGGTGCAGATCCGATGCCCACAAGTAGCAGGTAGGCGTCAAACAATTATATAACCGGTGCCACAGAAAGTTCGAGTTCGTTGGAGTCAGTTGCAGCTGAAATTCAAGTTGCAGTTTGAGACAGTGAGAACCAGCTCCCAGCAGAGGGCTGGACCCTCAGGACCCCTTAGTTGAGCAGCCAGCAGAATGAGAAAGAAGTGCTGCTAAAGACAGAGGAACTTGGGGTCAATATGTTGCAGTCTGTTCAGTCTCCAACTCACCTCTCACACACAATCCTTTCGAATAAAATGTAAGAGGTGTATTTTTCTAAAAAAGTGTATTTGTTCATCATTATTGTTGATTTTGTTTCCACATGTATATGTTACAACTGTACTTATACTAAACTAAATTACTTTAAATATATCTGTTTTGATATTTAAGATGGGTATTAATGCGAAACTTAATTGTTTGAAATAGAACTGTTTTAACATTTAACTGTGTGTAAACAAAATTTTTACTTATACTAAACCAAATAGCTTGAAATAGAAATGTTTTTGACAATTTAACCGTACTCATGCAAAACTGAATTGTTTGAAATAGAACTGATTATTTGTATAAAAATAGATTTGGCATTAAATAACCTACAATTGTTGATATGCCATAAAAACCAACCAACCAACCAACTATTTGAAAATATCTATTTTGAGTCAAGCTCCCAACAAAATACATCATCACTAAGAACTGCGTGTACTCCATCCCATGAAGTTGTGGTTAAGTATACAAGGGCAAGATATGCTGCCAACTAAAAGTAAAACTAGAACATCAAAAGGCAGTATATTGATGGGTGGGGTAGAAAAAAATCATGTATGGCTGACAATATATGGAAAGAAAAGGACAAACTACCTGCCCTCATGGGATTAAGTTAAAATCATTGATAGGGAAGAACAGCAGAGAATAAGAAGCAGCGCACGTGTTGGGCTACGGAGACCTGTTGAGCAGATCAAGTATAGACATGAATACAATTTGGGAATCCTGAATCAAAAAGGCTAGATAAAATAAAAAAAAATTTGAGATACGAGCTAAGATAAAAAAATAAATAACATAGTAAGTAGTATCTCATGGATTGATTGAGATATTGGGTTTATAAGTGCCAAAAATTCACTCAGAATTGTCCAGCAGGACAGAGGGTGCAGAGGATAAGATCTTTGGTTGGAAAGTGCTTCAGTGGAATCATCTGAGGTTACAGGTTCGATCCCAACTAGCAGTGGAAATAAGTATAAGATACCCCATAAAATTGTTAATAATTTTCTTATCACTGCACGAATTCCCCTGAAATTTGTATGTGGTACCTAGATTTGATGGGTATTAGTATACAGATTTGATTTTATAACAGCTTTCCACCCAAAAAAGATTATGAAGAAAAATACATTTTCGAGGGTGGAAATAAGTATCAGATAGTTTTGAAAAATTGCATATCTGGTTTACTTCAGAATGCCAAAGGAAGAATAAGTGCATGCATAGATTATAAAAAGACTCTTATCATGATTTTAAGACACGTGAGTCCTATTTAAACATTTCAATTGTGAATACAGTTAATGTGAAATGCCTAGGAACTCCCTCCTTAATGAAAATGAAAAAGGGCAAATTTCTGTCTATAAACTGGAAGGAAATTCTATAAATTTCATTGCAAGAGAACTGTCAAGGTCTTGAACAGTTGTGAGAAATTGTCTTAAGGACCCTGAATCGTATGGCACCAGAAAATGTCAAGGTCGTCCATCTAAAATTACAAATACAGTCAGACGTCGACTTTTCGAGAAGTTTTTAAAGGACAATCAAGCTCAAGAGATCTGCAATAATCTCAGAATTTACCCATCACTCCAAAAAAAGGTTCATCAACTTCTCCATAAATTGCCAAATCTCGTATATTGAAAAAGGAAGACAGCCCATGCTTTAACTACTTAAGACAAGAAGATGAGTGTTGATTGAGTAAGGAAAAAAGTAACATGGACAAAGGAGAAATAGGAAACCATGGTGTTTTCTGATGAGAAAAAGTTTAATCTGGTTAGGCCCAATCGCTCCCAGTGTTATTGGCATGATTTAAGAAAGGAAAACCAGCTTTTTTTAAAAATACTATTTGAAGGAGGATCTGTCATAGTTCGAGGAGCTTTTTCTGTGTCTGGAAAGGCTGATTTAGTAGTAATAGAAGGGAATAATAATAACATTAATAATGCCATTTTTCAACAGGACAATGCAAACATACACACTTCAAAGCTCACAAAAGACTAGTTTAAAACAAAAAATATTGAAGTTTTGGCCTGGCCCACTAAGTCTCCAGATTTACACTCAATAGAAAATTTGTGGGGAGTTTTGTCAAGAAGAGTATACAAAAATAAATGTCAATTTGAAAATAGAGAAACTTTAAAATAATCCATTAAACTATATTGGAACGAAATTCCATCTGAAACTCTTGGAAAACTTATTGATTCAATCCAAAACTAGTGTGTTGAAATATTACAATTGAAAGGGAATAAATGTAAAAATTGAATTTTGTACAATTTTATTGTTAAATACAAATTTTCAAAACTGTCTTATATATATATATATATATATGCATACATGGATCTATAAATAGATATATTTATAAATACACACACACACACATATATATATATATATATATATATATATATATATATATTTATAAAAAAACACCTGTATATACATGCACATAAACATATATACACACACATATACATACGTACATTTTATACAGAAAAATATATTAAGATTTATATACATATACATCTATTGATGTTAAATGCATATATATATATATATATATATATATATATATATATATATACATATATATGTACACATACACACACACACCAACAGACACACACATATGTATACATAAACATATGTTTAGTGAAGGTTAAGATCTATCTCTGGGCTTTTATTTCTTTCCTATCCTTTGTAGGGATTATCCTTTTATAATCCATGTCCTCTCGCTATCCTAAGTCAGTTTTTATCTCACCTGATAAAGCCAAGGATAAATCTTTTGATTTTGATAATTTATATTCAGTTTATGATATTGGTAGGTTTTGCATGTCTCTACAAGGAGCCATTTCTTTTTTTAAACTGTATCTGATTTTATTCTGCTAGACATGAACTTTTTTTTATCAAGGTAGGTGACATTTTGGGTAGAGGTGTGACCTCTAAAGATTCTAAAACTATATACTTAGGAAAAGCTGTTAGGATACATTCACCTTCTGAATCTGGTTCACTGAGGCTTCGGTTTTTGTTTTTTTAAGGGCGGGGGCATTTTATTGACTTCACTATATGTATTGTTTCCTTTTTTTCACTAGTCCTATGCTCCACCATCCACCAGGGAGTCCAAAATGCTGGGAATTTACAAGGGAGAAAGCTATTTGCCTTGGTTGAGACACGGATACACAACCAGTTTACTCAAGTTGGGAATAAGATTTTGAGACCCTTTCAATTTCAGGTTTGGTTTGGTTTCTTTGTTTAATGGCATATCAACCTCTGTAGGTTATTTAATGCTAAAGCCATCCTTCTAAAAGAACAGTAGTGCTACTATTTAACCAGTTAGCTGGGAGGATAAGGGGTTCATACCTTTTCCACGGATACTTGTCTGAAAGTGAACATGATAGCACGTCTGGAATTCGAACTCGTTTACTACCATTCTGTAGTCTATCTATTTAACCATTACACCATTGAATTTTTTTTTTAAATTCTTTTTAACTACAGTATTTATTTTCACAAAGTAACAGATGTTTAGATAATTTTACTGAGAAAATATTACTAAATGAATTTCATCGAAAGTAAAAGTCAAATCCTGCTTTCTCCCGGTTATTGTTTTTTTTTCTCTTAAATCTAATGAAAAAAATCGAGAATAATCATTGTAATGGACACATTCGGTTTTTCCAAATGTTTTTATTGTTTTTTGTTTGTTTCTTTTTTTAAACATAAAATGTTGTATAATTCCATAATAAATATGCATATATACACATATACATGCAGAATACATATTGACGCAATGAAGACAAGCGACACAGTTCTTAGAAAAATATACCTCTCACTTTATTTAAAAGGGTTGTGTGTGTGAGAGGGAGTTGGAGACCGAACAAAACTGCAATATATTGACCCCCACTCTTATGGTCATCAGCGTTGTGTCTTTCTCGTTCTCCTGATGCTCAACCGGAGGCCCGGAGACCCAGCTCTCAGCTGAGTGCTGGCTTTCTCAACCACATCTTGTCACCAATGGGTCTGGTCTCCAAACTAACTGACTTCCTGTCTTCACTGAGTTATATAATAGTTTAATCACCCACTCAATATCTCCCCATAACTGGCCATCAGGATGTGTCACTTCCGCTGTTCTTGGAATGGCATGTTTGATTGTCATCGAGCAGAAATAACTGTCATGCAGTTCACAGGTCACTCTCTTCCGGTGCATCAGTTTGTGGCTATACTGCGGGATTTTAACACTGTCCCATATTGTCAGCCCAGCTCGCCCGCGTCAATGGAATATGCACTTCCACCGTCTTTGGAAAAGCATTTTTGGCGAGGTCGAAGGTCAATATACAACAAAAAGACCCTAGGAAAAATCAATGCCTGCTTTTTTCGCATTTAAAAAAAAAAAGAGAAAAAAAAAACAATGTAATTTTTAAAAGTTTCCTGTACTTAAAAATGCTTACACTGGTTCATTATCAGTAATCTCACTTATAATTGATTTTGTAACGTTACGTTCAATTGAAATGACCTTTTTTCTCGGTGATCTCGCCCTACATCCAACTTTCAAATTTTTCTCTTCACTTTTTCATGCTGACTCAAAAAAATATACTCATCCACAATATAACACATGCTTATAGACAACATTTACTTTGTGTTTTAGGTTTTTTTTTCTGGTTTTATATATTTGAAAACAATATTTGTTCTAGAAGTTGTTTGGGAAAATCCGCAAAAAAGTGAAAGTAAATTGCGAAATGTTACCAGAGAATTATTTCCCTTGATAATGTTTTAAAGTGAAACTAAAAAAAATTCTTGGAAATTGTGTTTTTAAGACCATTTTTGAAATTAAGCAAAAAAGTGTCATTACGAATACTTATCACCTTATTTATCTATTTAACTTGTTTTTCCTAATTTCCTTTGGTGAGTTGGACAGGAGAATACTTTTCATTTCTATGTAAACTAAAAACATTTATTCTTTTTCCAGTTGAAACATTTTTAAAATTAAGCTCGCACACGGAAGTAGAAAAACTTTTCAAGGAAAAGTGTGCAAATTCTTACTTATCGTGTTTTGCTTGAATACAGAGTAGCAATCCCTTGGAATTTAAATTATTTCAATTTAACTTATCGAAAAACTATATGCAATACAGAAGACTAATTTTGAGTTATTTTCTTCATTCTTTTGAACAAAAAATATCGTTAACGAGTTAGCATCCAACATAATTCTTTAGTCTTTCCTTCTCTCAAGTCAATGACTTAATTGTTACGATTTAATAAAAAAGAAACTAAATCACTGAAAATTAGTCTTCTTGGGATTGTGAATGTAAGTTATATACTTAAGTACATATAAAAAATTAACTTTAATCAAATAATCATAAATTTCAAAAGGTGGAGGCTATTTTGTTCGAGCACTAAAATTTCAATTCGAAAAAAAAAAAAAAAAAATCTAATGAAAATACATTTTTCTACTTGAGAGCTTTTCATAAACTTAAACAAATAAAAAATGTTTTATTTTAAGTTGAACATTTCTCTTCTGATTTTAAATTAAAGAACTAATTTCGTTGACATTTTCCAGTCAAAAAACAACATAAGTTATAAAGTCTTTGTTTGACTATTGTTCAGATAATTAAGGAAATAATTCACATAAATAAAGAATAAAAACATAGAGCTCTTGATTGAAAATAAAGTTTAATATGTTAGTAAATTTATTTTACAACTTGTATATTACCCATACAAGTTTTAAAAAAGGGAGAAAAAACTTTTTGTGTCGTTCCTTTGTAGTCATTCAAATTTAAGTTTGGCACAGGATCTTTAATGGTCAATATTGGGCCTAACCTACAAGGCTAGAAGTATAGTGGCACTTAGTGAGGTTCGAACTCACTAATAATAGTCTGCTAACCAGGCATTCCTCTTAAAGGTTTACCAGTAGAAACTAAATGGCCTGTTACGAAGTACTTAGTCATTATTGGAAGTTTTATTTGCTTTCTTTTCAGCTTTAACGCATACGTCAAAGATAGTACCATAAAATTTAGCGAAATTATTAAAAAAACAACCTTTTTATAACCATAAAATTTTACTATAATGAGTTGATAAACAATCGTTATTATAAATCTTAAAATCACTTCTTTAAAATGTCTACAAGTCGAACCTCGTCAGTAATTTGCTTTGGGATAAAGTACAAAATTAAATTAATGTTACCTTCATGGGCGTAGCAGTCGATTTTTATCAACCAACCATCGTTGCATTGAGAGATGAGGGGATTTATGCCCTTTTCAAGCAAAATTTTTCTTAAAGTTTCACAGTCAATGTCTGACGATTTACAGTCGTTGGTTACTTTAAGAACTTTCAACCTTTCAGAGTGAGCTGCCATGATTATTGAATGAGACACAGAACCTTTACATAAGAGTTTTTATGAGTAAGCGTAGCAGAAATTGAAACTAGTGTGTTGATTGGTTTAAAGCTAAAAACTGTAACCCTTCTCTTTCTTTCTCTGTCTCTATTGTACAGACACGTACGTAATTTCAAATAAACGTTTTCAATGAAAAGTGTTTACGGCTAAAGATTATATATAACCAAAAAATTATGTGAGTGTAGTGATTGATTGATTCATTCATTTTAACGTCGATAGGTTGACATAACTTGTCCACATATCGGCGTTATTTCATACCTAGAATTTTGGGAATCGTGTACATTGTACGTTTTATACAGGGTGCGGCAGAAACACCTCTCACTGTCATTTGTCTGATGCAAGTGAACGTAGGCAAGTGGTTATGGTTGCTCCATCTAGCTAAAGTTTCACCATTTTTTTCGCAGTTACGATCATTGTGTAGCAGAAAGAATTTCAAATTATTGTTTAGCGCGGGAAATATTTTGACTGTTGTGTTCTCGATCTCATATTTTCGACCAATGAGGATGATTTATCCCATTCTGCTCGGATGACTTTCCCGAGCAATATAAAAGGCGATGTAAACACGCGCTCCCTCTCTTCCTCGCATATTTTTCGAGCAAGACAGATCAATCCTCTCTTCCTCACATCAGCAGCAGACCACCATCAACATGAGGAGAGCACATCCAATTTATGGACCGTTGTTTTCTAGGAAATAATTCCTTTATCACTTATTCATTCCTCCTAGACCAACTGATCCTTGAAACTTCAAATTGGATTTTTAATTCCTGCTCTGACATCAACAACTCTTTTCTTCTTCTATTTGTTCAACTCACCGTTCAAGGGGATTTTCATCTCAAGCTGACATTAAAAATTTTGAAACTCAACAATATTCTCGTCGACTCGTTTGTTTTCTTCCTTCTGTTGCAGAGCCGATAAGCGAGTCGGCTCCGCAAATAAATTAAGTGTAATGCGCGCGAATGTAGTGAGAGCCAGAGACAATGAAGGAAGACAGAAGACGAGATAACAGATACAACACAAGTGAAGATTTTATTTGCCGGAATTACAAGCGTGTATGTAAATGTCCGTGGCGGTTGTATGTGATCTTCAGCTAGATGGGCGGTGTTGGTAGCTGGTATGATCGCGTTGTAGATGTTCGCAGCTGGACGTTCGACGAGGGTCGCTGGCGTAGGTTGAGTCGTGGAGATACAGCTAGATGTTTGATGCTGATAAGCTGAGGTCGGTCGAGTCGTTGGGTACAGCTAGATGTTTGATGCTGGTAAGCTGAGATCGGTCGAGTCGTTGGGTACAGCTAGATGTTTGATGCTGGTAAGCTGAGATCGGTCGAGTCGTTGGGTACAGCTAGATGTTTGATGCTGGTAAGCTGAGATCGGTCGAGTCGTTGGGTACAGCTAGATGTTTGATGCTGGTAAGCTGAGATCGGTCGAGTCGTTGGGTACAGCTAGATGTTTGATGCTGGTAAGCTGAGATCGGTCGAGTCGTTGGGTACAGCTAGATGTTTGATGCTGGTAAGCTGAGATCGGTCGAGTCGTTGGGTACAGCTAGATGTTTGATGCTGGTAAGCTGAGACCGGTCGAGGCGTTGGGTACAGCTAGATGTTTGATGCTGGTAAGCTGAGACCGGTCGAGGCGTTGGGTACAGCTAGATGTTTGATGCTGGTAAGCTGAGACCGGTCGAGGCGTTGGGTACAGCTAGATGTTTGATGCTGGTAAGCTGAGATCGGTCGAGGCGTTGGATACAGTTGGACAGTTGCTAGCCGGGCAGCTGAGGTCGGTCGAGTCGTTGCGGAAAGCCGAAGTTGGTCCCTGGTAAATCGATGTCCCGGTTATGACATTTTGTTGGTATGGTCGAGTCGTGGTTGCTAGCTCGTAACAGTGAGTCGTTACGTGAGCTAGTTGTTGCAGTGCTAGTGTAGTCCGTAACAGCGAGTCGTTACGTGGACTGCATTGCAGGAGCGTCGTGGTCGGTAGATCGATATCCCGGTTTTGACAGTACGTTGGGTTAACTGGGGGGGTATCGATCTGTTTGCAGTCCGTAACAGCGAGTCGTTACGTGGACTGCATCGCCAGGGCGTCGTGGTCGGTAGCTATGGCTTTGACGTGCCAGGTAGCTGTGTCGGTGTATCGTTTACGGGAGCTAAGGCAGTTTCGCGCCAAAGCTGTGCGGTCGTATCTGCTACATTACACCAAGTGAGCCGGTGAGCAGCATAGACCAGCAGGATTCGAGTCTCGGCAGCGACAAATAAACAGAGGTCTACGCGGTCGCTCTAGGGCGTAAGTGTGTGGCCTTTCCTCTCTAGTTCTTGGGTTGCATTCGGTAGGCCGTCTTACCTCTGGGCGGTTCTGCCGAGTGTGCCTCGGCACTGGAGATTTCCTCCGGCCTCAGGGGGCCATCCCCCCAGGCTTATACCCCCTTCGGGGGGTTGGGTTTATTGCTTAGCGTCTGAGGCGCCCAAAAAAGGGGAATGCCGACGGACCGAAGGTATTTTTGGCCTTGCCGGACGCGTGTGGGCTTTGGCCCTGCGACCTGACCCACCTTAAAAACGGCTTTGTGCCATATTCGTGCGTTGGTGGGACGCATCGATAAATATCAGAGGTCTACGCGGTCGTTCTAGGGCGTTTGTGCGTGGCCTTTCCTCTCCAGTTCTTGGGTTGCATTCGGTAGGCCGTCTTACCTCTGAGCGGTTATGCCGGGTGTGCCTCGGCACTGGACATTTCCTCCAGCCTCAGGGTGTCATCCCCCCAGGTTTTTACCGCCTTTGGAGGGTGGGTTTATTGACTGGTGCCTGAGGCGCCCCAAAAAGGGGAATGTCGACGGGGCCGAAGGTATTTTTGGCCTTGCCGGACGCGTGTGGGCTTCGGTCCTGCGACCAGACCCACCTTAAAAACGGCCTTGTGCGTTGCTGGGACGCATCGATAAATATCAGAGGTCTACGCAGACGCCCTCAGGGGCCACTCGGCTCCACAAGGGTCGGGTCCTACGTTATCGTGGTTGAATCCACCTCACCGCCACTTCTAGTGGCAGATTCAACCTTTTTTTTCACGGCCCTTTTTAAGGGCCATGAGAGGTCACCTTCTGCGGGTCGGAGTATCTCTGACGGTCATTAACGACCAGTCGAAATAGACGGCCTGGAGGACTCACTAAGACCAGCGGGTCTTAACCATCGCTCGGATCCACTCGTCTGTTTGGTGCATCGCTAAAGGCTAGGGTTAGCCCTTAGCTACCGATCCACTATCCACGTAGCGCTAAGATAACGTCAATCTTAGCCTCCAACTCCTGGCCTGTTCGCTCGACAGTGCAGAGCTTTGGCGCGCGAGCCTTAGCTATCGTCTCTATACGTCTGCACAGCTTTGGCGCACAAACCTTAGCAATCGTCTCGATATATCTACACAGCTTTGGCGCGCAAGCCTTAGCTACCGCCCGATACGCTCACACAGCTTTGGCGCGAAAAGCCTTAGCTACCGCACAGCTTTTGCACGAAAAGCCTTAGCTACCACCACAGCTTTGGCGCGAAAAGCCATACCTACCGTAATCGATACGCCCGAACAGCTATATGGCACGATGAAGCTATAGCTACCGTCAACGATACGCCCGACAAGCTATCTGGCGCGACGAAGCTGTAGCTACCGTCAACAATACGCCCGCACAGCAATATCGCACGACAAAGCCATAGGTACCGTCAACGATACACCCGCACAGCCATTTGGCTCGACAAAGCCATAGCTACCGTCAACGATACCCCTACACAGCTATCTGGCACTACAAAGCCATAGCTACCGTAAACGATACGCCCGCACAGCTCTCTGGCACGACAAAACCATAGCTACCGACCACGACGCCCCTGCAATGCAGTCCACGTAACAACTCGCTGTTACGAACTGCCCCAGCAACGCAGTATGTAGTCCACGTAACGACTCGCTGTGACTGACTACCCAAGCAATGTAGCATCTAGTCCACGTAACGACACGCCGTTACGGACAATACAAGCATTGCAACATCTTGCCCACGTAACGATATCTCCCGTAAACGATACGCCCGCACAGCCTTGGCGCGACAACGCCATAGCTACCATAAACGATACACCCGCACAGCTATCTGGCACGACAAAGCCATAGCTACCGATTACGATGCTCCTGCAATGGAGTCCACGTAACGACTCGCTGTACTGACTGCCCCAGCAACGCAGTATGTAGTCCACGTAACGACTCGCTGTTACGGACTACCCTAGCAATGCAGCATCTAGTCCACGTAACGACTCGCTCTTACGGACTACACTAGCATTGCATCATCTGGCCCACGTAAGGACTCGCGGTTACGGGCTACCAACTAGATCGACACCCCCCCCCCCGGTTAACCCAACGTACTGTCAAAACCGGGATATCGATCTACCGACCACGAGGCTCCATCAATGCAGCATCCAGTCCACGTAACGACTCGCTGTTACGGACTGCCCTAGCACTGTAACAACTAGCCACGACGACTCGCTGTACCGGCTAGCAACCAAAACGACTCGACCGACTTCGGCTTCCCGCGACGATCGTCCAGCTGCATTCAACGGCTCGACCGATCTCAGCTGCCCGCTACGATCGTCCAGCTGCATTTCAACAACTCGACCGACCTCAGCTTACCAGCATCAAACATCAAGCTGTATCTCCACAACTCGCACGCATTAAACTAAAATTCATTTGCGGGGTCGACTCGCTTATCGGCTCCGCAACACTATTTTTAACGAGTAAAAATCCCAACAGTGTGTGGGAGGCGACAAGAGAATTAAGGACGGAAAGAAAAAGACTAAATACCTTCCAAAATAGACTATTCTGTGGTGTGAACGTCTTCCTGAACTTGTAGAAATAGTCGCGTCTCCGAGACAATATTAGTCATTTTCGGTGAGTAATGAGATTCATCATTATGTCCAGTGAGCGTTTTCACCATAGGTCGCTTTTAGTAGGACAGTCAATCTGCCGTTTAGCCTTAGCACATCAGACACTTGCTCTTCCACCAGCAGCAGAGAGAAAAGAAATCTGTGTAGTAACAGTGGTGAATGCTTATTGAGAAAATTTCTCTTCAGCGCCAGACAAACTCCGATTTCGCTTCCTTTCACGTGCATCCTGGGAAACTGCTACTCTTTTAATTTCTCTTTAATCAATACATACTCTCTGAAGTAGAAAAGGCGAGGAAAGTCAAGTATATTTTACTATGGGTTGGCGACAAATTGCTGGAATTATTCAACACAACCACTTTCAATAACCCCGATAAAAACGGTTTTAGACAAACTAGAAACATACTGTAAACTCAAAGGCAACAAAATTGTCATCAGATACGAGCTGAGAACCCTAAAACAAGGGAGCATGACAATAGAATTTGTCTCAAAGGCAAAATTACCAGTTGAAGAATTAGGATACCCAGAGATTATTAAAGACGACATGTTGAGGGACGCACTAGTATATAGGGTAGGGTCTGAAGCGTGGTTTGTCAATAATAAATCATAATCTTGTCAGTAAAAGGGGCGTGTTTTTTGTACATGCCTATTTGTTTATTATTGTTTGTTTAATGTATTTGAGTGTGTTAGGAGATCTTTCTTCAAGAACGACAACCAAAGAGATTGTCTGCCTTGATTAGCTTGTGGCAGAAAGAATTTGAATTTCTATTTTGTGCGGGAATTGCTTTAGCCGTTGGAGTTCGAATGTATATATTTCGCCCAGTGAGAATGACTGATGCCATTCTGCCCGGGTCACTTCCCCGGGGCAACATAAAAGGCCACGCTAACCATTTCTCGCCCTCTTCTCGTTTCCCCACTGGCCAACAGCAGGACAAGCCAGCCAATATGACAGAGCACATACTCTCTCTCTCTCTCTCTCTCTCTCTCTCTCTCTCTCTCTCTCTCTCTCTCTCTCTGTCTCTTCACCTCCTAGCAGCAGGACAGACCACCAACGTGAGAGAGCACATTCTCTCTCTTCGCTTCCTAGCGGCAGGAAAGACCAGCCAATATGAGGGAGCACATTCACTCTTCTTCACAGACTCTTCTTCAATGACTATCTCTCACATATTTCGAGCTATTCGCTAAGCACCATGAGGAGAGCACATGCAATGTATGAACCAGTGGTGTCATCATTCATCTTTCCAGTGGTGTCATCATTTATCTTTCCTTCTAAACCAACGGATCCTTGGAGAAACGGATTGGACATTTTCAACTCCTGCTTTAACTTCAGCGTTTTAATTCTTGTCCTGACGACAGCATCTCAAATCCTGCTTTGACTTCGACGTCTTTATTCCTTCTCGACTCTAGAACTGTTTTTCTTCTTCCAGCGACTTACAGCACAATGGCTCTTTTCGTCTCAAGCTGTTAATAAAACTTTCAAATTGAAAACTATCAATATCTTCGTCTACTCATTTGTTCTTTCTTTTAATATAACAAGACACAGCAGAACTCTACAACATTAACAACCATTTTTGTATAAATGGTAATATTCATCTGACTTCATATTATAAGCTCATATCTTTTGTAAAAAAAAATTAATCTTTTTTCTCCTTTTCAAGACACCACACTTGTGTTTATTCCTCTGTCTATATTAAACCCATATTTCCTTATTCCGCAACATGGCTAACTCAACAGACTGTTTTGATTTCAAACAAAAAAATCTCAATATTTTAGTGTTAAATTGGTTAATTTCCATAACACTATAAATTAATTGACAATACAAATAAATAACGAAACTTATTTGGAAACAAAACAACGAAAAATTTATAATAGTAGCAGAAGTAAACGAGTCAGAGTGAAAAAAGGTTCTTTTTGGTGTGGTCGTTTAGTATGTTGGTCCTTGAGTTTGTAGGAAGTGTGTGTAACTATAGTAAGTAGCGCATGTGACTGCCGCAAGACTGGTTCTTCTGTGTGTGAAGCTAGTAGCAGCATGTTCTTCAGTGAAGGTTTTCCATGTGGAATGCCCGTAGCAGAGGACGCGAGAGAGGTCTGTCTTGGCTGCTAACAAGGTGCTCTCTGACTGTCGGCCGACTACCAAAAGGGACTAGAAAAATAGTTCTATAAAGGAATCAATGGGCTCTGCCCGCTGATTGGTCAGAGTGTGGCCGAATCGCTTGGTGGGTGCATTGATTCGCGAGAGAAAATATATCTGTGACTGCTACAATATTATAGCTGTGCAGAATAACTGAAACAATATGAAACATGCAAATTAAAACAATGTCGATTATATTTTAAAGAAAATAGTTTTCAAATAATCTTATATAATCAAAATCATGAGAGAAGAAATTTCAGTCTTTAAATTCAACATTGATAAAAAAAAATTAATCAAAATAAAATGAAGTTTTTTAAAAAGGACAATATTTATTTTAACGTGGTAAAAAATGTAAAAAGTTTGAATAATTTTTCTTAGAAAATATTAAAAAGTTCATCGAAAGTAAAAATCGAATCCTGTTTTTTTTTCTTAACTCTAATGAAAAAAATTCTGCTTTGTCAATATTGTTGGAGGTGGGTGAATGAATTTTAAAGTCCCCTATAATTTAACGTTAATTTTGATATTTCGTGATTCCCCACAAGTTTAATGTATAGGTTTGATATAGAGTATTTAGTTTAGAATAAAAAGTAGAATAATATATAATATAGGCACATGGATAAAGTAGTAAATGAAGGAAGCCAATGAAACAAATGAGTAAAAGATATGAAACAGATAAAGGTTGTAAAACGGCGCGGACAAAATGAACATTTAAAACAAGGCGACGAACAAAAACAAATTTATATTCTATGATAATGAAACTTACATTGATACATAAAAATATAACTAACTTTACTAACAAAATGATAGCGTGTGTGTATGTGTGAGTGTGTGTGTGTGTGTGTGTGTGTGTGTGTGTGTGTAACACAACTAAGTTATAAAAGGATTACATATTTAAAATGTCCTTTTTTTATGATTAGAAACGGACAGTTTTTCTGAGACTGGAAAGCGTCTCATAGTCAAAGTATATTTTGAATGTCTGCGAGGCCCATCCATGTTGTTACTTTTCAACTGTTGATTCACACTGGAGGTGGTGTGTATGCTGCTGCGAAGAAATTTCGTAAAAGAGAGAGAGGGGGTCTTTGAAGACGACGTATTTATAGAAAATACGCGTCTTGTAGGTGGCTCCGAACGCAGGACTTGAATTTACGCGCTGACGTAGTTTTAAGGATGTCACGTGGTCATCCTGGCCAATGGTTTCCCGAGACTGAATATTGAGCGTCCGCCATCTTTGTGGGAACAAGTGGCATACCGCACAAAATAATTTATAGGAGTGTAAAGTCCTATAATATTCATTTTATCAAATCAATTGTTCTTTCTTTATTTTAATCAATAAAGACCTTAAGTAAAAATCGATGCCTGTTTTATTTTCTCTGTTCTGATGTAATTTTTGAAAGATTCAGATGATTAAAAAATGCTAACACTGGTTCATTATCAAAAGCCTCACTTATACTTGATTTTGTGACGTTACGTTCAATTGAAAAGACCTTTATTCTTGGTGGTCTCGCCCTACGTCAAACTTTCAAATTTCTCTTCACTTTTTCACGTTGACGCAAAAAAATATACACATCCACAATATAACACATGCTTATAGACAACATTTACTTTGTGTTTTAGGTTTTTTTTTACTGGTTTTATATATTTGAAAACAATATTTTTTCTAGAAGTTGTTTGGGAAAATCCGCAAAAAAGTGAAAGTAAACTGCGAAATGTTATCAGAGAATTATTTCCCTTGATAATGTTTTAAAGTGAAACTAAAATAAATTCTTGGAAATTGTGGTTTTAAGGCCATTTTTTAAATTAAGCAAAAAAGTGTCATTACGAATACTTATCACCTTATTTATCTATTTAACTTGTTTTTCCTAATTTCCTTTGGTGAGTTGGACAGGAGAATACTTTTCATTTCTATGTAAACTAAAAACATTTATTCTTTTTCCAGTTGAAACATTTTTAAAATTAAGCTCGCACACGGAAGTAGAAAAACTTTTCAAGGAAAAGTGTGCAAATTTTTACTCATCGTGTTTTGCTTGAATACAGAGTAGCAATCCCTTGGAATTTAAATTATTTCAATTTAACTTATCGAAAAACTATATGCAATACAGAAGACTAATTTTGAGTTATTTTCTTCATTCTTTTGAACAAAAAATATCGTTAACGAGTTAGCATCCAACATAATTCTTTAGTCTTTCCTTCTCTCAAGTCAATGACTTAATTGTTACGATTTAATAAAAAAAAACGAAATCACTGAAAATTAGTTTTCTAAGCATTTTCAATGTAGGTTGTAGAGAAGAGAAAAAGTTCGTATTTTGGTTTGGCGCGCAATTTAATTCGACACTTAATTTCACACAATCAGGATGACTTATCCTATTCACCCTGGACCTTCATTTCCGGCCACCAAATCGGGTGATCTGCCTAACACACTCTCTTTGGCTGGAGAACGCCGACCAGTGCTGACGTCCCACTGGCTGTTCTTCAATAGCGATGCTTTTTAGCTGGTCAACGTTGACCAACTAAAAAGCATCGCTATTGAAGAACATTGGTCAACGCCGCCCAGTGCATACATTTCACTGCGGCTCTAAAATAGCAGCAGCAGCAACATGGATACACGAGGGGACCCATCTAATTTATGGATTCCTTACGAGGAATCCCAGTTGAATATAAATTAGATGCATTCAACATGCCTCGCACAGGCACCACTTTATGTCACCCCAAAATTGGCTATGTCGATCTGAGCGTAATCCCGCTCTCGACACGCATGGAGATAACGCATACTTTCCCCAAATACCAGACACGAAACTCACGGTGACATCCAAATTTCAATTCCTACAACTGCAACATGTCTTTCGTCAAAAATGCAAAAAACACAATCCCTCACACGTCCAACGACACACGCTGCCATCTCAACTTCTCATAACTCAATTTCGTCTCAATACTCACAACCCTTCACGAGTCTTGCAGCACCAAAAGCAAACCCAATATTCCATGCTGCAAATAAAAACCTATTTCTAAAAACACCTTTCGACCTTCGCCATCTTACTTCTTCATCATCCTCCTTTTATTTCTTAACAACTATTAGCGAGGGAACTTACAAACTCAGCGAGGAAACAACACAACGTAAACACACATACGTTACAACCATTTCCCTCGCTACTAACAAACAAAAATCTCCAGCTAAAATAATCATACAAAAACTCTCGCTAATATGTTACACACTTGTGTACATATAAAAAAAATTAACTTTAATAAAACAATGATAAAATTCTTGGGTGTAAGCTATTTTCTTCGAGTACTAAAATTTCAATTCGAAAAAAATTATCAAATGAAAATACATTTTTCTACTTGAGAGCTGTTCATAAACTTAAACTAATAAAAAGAGTTTTATTTCAAGTTGAACATTTTCCTTCGATTTTAAATTAAAGTACTAATTTGGTTAACATTTTCCAGTCGAAAAACAACATAAGTTTTTAAAGTCTTTCTTTGACTGTTATTCAGGTAATTAAGGAAATCACGTAAATAGATATTAAAAACATAGCACCCTTGATTAAGAATAAAGTTGGTAGAGAAGAGGAAAATTTCGTATTTTGGTTTGGCGCGCAAATTTATTTCAACACTTAATTTCACCCAATCAGGATGACTTATCCTATTCAGCCCGACCTTCATTTCCGGCTAGCAAAACGGGTGAGCGGCCAAACCCAGTCTCTTTGTCTTGAGACGGCGACCAGAACAGACGTTTCTCTGGCCGTTCCTATTTAGCGATGCTTTTTAGCTAGACAAGCCGCCCAGTGTGGACATCTCACTACGGTTTTAACATAGCAACACCAGCAGCAGCAACATGGACACTCAACGATTTGTCCATCTATTTTTAATAGACCAAGGGTTTCCAGTTGAATATGGATTAAATACATTCAATACGTCACCCCCAAAATTGGCTATGTCGATTGCGATGCAGAATCCCGCTTCGACGCCTAACTCTTTTTACCTCTGGGCAACATTTTCTGGAGACACGCACGCTTCTCCCGGAAACAACCAGAGCTACAAAATCACGGCGACTTCAACGTTTATTTCCTCAAACAGCAAACATGACTTTTGCTACATACGGCAACATATCTCCCTCGCACGTCCAACAATGCCTAAAAATAACTACACTTTTCGCCCAGGCATTTCGCTGCAAAAATACTTTCTCCACACTCCCATAACTCCATTTCGGTTCTTTACATTTTTTCCTTCCTACGAGGCTTGCAGCACAAACGCAAACTCTTTATTCCATGCTGTCATTAAAAACTATCATTAAAACATTTCGACTTCGTACTTCTCTCTCTCTCTTCTATATACCTAACAACACTTACCGAGGATATAAATACGCGCAAGAATACGATTTAAATTATGCGCCAAACAAAAATGCAAATTTCTTGCTGCTACAACTAACACTAATACTAAAAAAAAAGACTAAATAATTAAAGTGTCCTGTAGATAAAAAAATGTGCGTGTACTAAGTATATCTACAGAATTTTATTAATGTATGTTCGGAGGAACGTGTCTTCTCCCATGCTGGTTGTTTATTTCTTTCTGTGGTTTGACGAAATTTCTGTGTTCGAGGCCGAAAAAAGTATCACTGAAAAAGTATAACAAGGTTGCAGAGAGTGTACATTTTCATGGCGGTTGACTGCTGGAAGTCAAATGTAAAAATAAGGAAGAGTGTGTACATTCTGTTAGTCGAAATGGACAGAGTGAGAGTGTTCTCTCTGGAAGTCACAATGGAAAGAGATTGAGTGTTGGAAGATGAGAGTATTTATAGACAATCCTTGTTATGCAGTAGGCTCCAAATACGCGGGATAAAATTGAAGTTCATGGCGTAGTTGTGAGCACGAACCACGTGGTTTTCTTGGCCAATAGGTTCCCGAGACTGATTAGTTTACCGACGTCTGCCATCCTTATTTTGGGAACAAGTGGCATAATGGCCATTTTAAAATATAGGAGTGTAAATCATATACATCTACGATTAAAGGTTCGTTTGTAGCCAATTAATTTTAGCTAAGTTTGGCAGAAGTTCTTAAGTAATCAATCATTCGTCTTAGCTTACAAGGCCAGAAGTATTATGAGAAATGTGCTCAATTCAATAAATATACTAGGTATTTGTTTTTAAATCACAAAACATACGAAAAGTTGACTGTTGTGAGACCGAAACTTACCTGCATCATGGACTCTTCCAGCGCTATGTTACTAGCGTAGTAATATCCTAAATCGGTAGCAGCTGTAGCAGTAGTCCAAGGTACGAGAAGTACGACCACCAAAATTGGACACTATCGTAGCCGTCGCTGCAGCTGGAGTCTCAGATTGAAGGTAATCACATGAAGATCTAAATTACTATGAATGTTTGACAAAAACCCTTCACCTGACATTTACAGTTTAAACTTATTTATCTTATTTTTTAAAGCTTGCCCAAAGCAAGGTGGATATTATAAGTCATCAAACACAGTAACTCACAGCAATTAAAATGTCATTAATCTTTAATTTTTCATGGTCATTTCTAATTCAGTGATGGAATTTTCACTGGTTCAGCTATGCTATTATTATTTGTCTAATTTCACCCAGCATGAGTCAGAAAAAACTGAGAGTTATGGATGTGAATTAGGCTTCAGTAATACCAATGACTCTTGTAGATTAGTAGGTAAATCAACTAGTACAAGTAATAGGACTTCTTTGAGGCAAAAAAAGAGGACAATTGTTTAGACTAAAGAGATAAGCAAAGTTTTACCGTTCACATTTTTGTTATTTTTTATTAATATTAATCAAGGCTTCACAGTATTACTTGTAAATTTTGTAAACCTAAAAATGTTTTTTTTCTAAGTTGACAGAGTTCTCCAGGTTGGGAAGCGGTTAATTCAGACAGTGATTGATAAGAAGTGAGGTGAACACAGATGTACATTTTCTTTTTGAAGTAGAAGAATTATATTGTAAACTGAATTACCATGACCAGAAAATCTGGCAAACCCTTGCACATGACATACACAACCGCTGGACAGCTGTTTTGACCTTATTACGTCTCATCAGCAAATTATACCATGATATCCCCCAATGGAGATTGAACCAGTAACCACAAAATGCAAAGCTGAAACTACCACTGAGCCATCCGTCCACATCACACACAAGCGATGCCAAATTAACTAGTCATGGCAATTGCATGGCTAATTAACCTGAATGTGTCTATTAAGTTACATCCATACTCTTTACAGAGGACACAATCACCTCTCTGGCCACATCTTCCCAAGAGGATTGGAAATACGTGTCTGTATAATTATTATAACCTCAAGGGCAAAGAAATAGATGTACATTTTCTTTTTAAGTAGAGGAATTACATTGTAAATTGAACACAATCAAAAACTTCATAGGTTATTAGTTTATTTGGTTTAACAGCATATCAACCCTTGATGGTTATTTAATGCCAAATCCTGTATATATATATATATATATATATATATATATATATATATATATATATATATATATCATGTCGTACTGCCAGCATGGATCTCCTTGACCCTCTCTTGCCACCTGTCTCGATCATCCATCGCTCTTGAGAGGTCTTCAAAGGCTATATCCTGTATCAGCACTGAGTTGTTGTATATAGCAGGTCATTCTGCCTTTGCTCGTCAATGTGAAGGGGACAAAGGAGTATATCGCTTATGAATTTGTCCTTACTTCTCCAGCAGTTTCTCACATATCTGGTTCGTCTAATGTGGATAGTCTTTGTGTTAGGTGGTAGGTGACCATACAGCTGCTGTTTTGTGAAGTGTTGTCTCCTGGACTTGTTCAATATTGCTTGCAGCATTCTTGTGTAATTGCCGTCAAGCTTTTTCTCCATACATTTAGTTAGCGTCTATGTAATGCATCTATATTGTAGTATCGACGCAACCGCAGCTTGGAAAAAACTGCATTCTATTTTATCGGTCAAGTCTGACTTCCATATGACTGATAGCCTATCGATAGCTGTCCATGCCTTTGCTAATTGTGTGTTGATGTCTTTCTCGGTTGATGAGACACTGCTTCCTAGGTTGGTGAACTTGTCCACTAGAATCAAAGACCCACCCTTTAGTGTGGAGATGTCACCCCTTTGATTAAAGCACATGTATTCCGTCTTGTGTGCATTCACATGGAGGCCCATGCCTGCAGCTGCTTGTTCCAGATTATGTAGCAAGATTTCTGCTTGGGTAGGTGTATTTGCCAGAAGCATTATGTCATTGGCGTAGTTCACATCTGTTTGTGCGGGATATCTTCTGCTTCTTTCCTTTGCCAGGTTGAAACAATTTTCTTTCATTCAATCAATAGACATTTTAAGCATGTAGTCTAGGTAGATGATAAACAGGTATGGGGCTAATGGGTTTCCTTGTAGCACACCTGCTACAATGTTGAAGTAGTCTGTATCTCCATCCAGTGAGCGAACTTTTACTTTCATGTTTTTATATAGCATCATTATGGCTGCAACAGATTCTTTGGGGAGGCCGTAGGCGAGAGGTATTTGCTCTATCTTCCCTCTGCATATGGAGTCAAAGGCCTTGGAGAAGTTGACAAATGATATTGTTGATACTAGGTTTTGGCATGTACACCTTTTAGAATTCAATGGATAGTCAAAATTTGTGATGTCGTGTATCGTTTTCTCTGAAAGTCATTTTGGTTATTCCTAAGAATTTTTTCAATTTTGGGTTCTATGCAGTTGCGTAGCAGAGCATTGTGGATAACTTTATTGATTGTTCCTAATTTGCTACGCATCATTTGTTTGTACAGTGTGACGAGGTATACCCCTGAGAGGGAAGAAGTAAGATTTAATTTCCCTTCCTCTTCGGTGTTTTGAACTAACAGGCCCCAAAGATTGACCGTTAAAAGAGGAATATGAATTAAGGTCAATTACTCGCGGCCAGCCTGTTGAACGAAGTAACGAATCCAGGTCAGAATGAAAGCCAAGGGCTGCCTACACTCCATGACCTGTGACCGGGTGGACGAGGAAGGGAATGTGGGTCATTGAGTAGCATGACCAGAGAGGATGAGGAGGAGGAAGGAGCCAAATGATTGGTCGAAGCCTTCAGCGCCGGAAACAGCACCTTTTTCGTCAGAGGAAATTAGGAAAAGGATTTTCAGTTCTTGGACAACAGTCGGTGTGACGAGATGTGTTGAAACTAGCCAAAACTCCGGGAAAAGTGCGGAACAGAATCTTTGGACTAAAGATAACAGGTGCCTTCCAGCCAGGTTCTACAGAATGCCGCTAGCCCGTAAAAGAAAAGAAATCTGCGGAGTAAACCCGTCGAAAAAGTTAAGTACACCTTAAAACCGTTTTTCTTTCCACCCTTCCTAAGTATTGAAATAATATGCTCTCTCTCAATTTAAAGAAAGAAAATATAAAGAATTATATGCATATTAAGAAAAGAAGAGAAATAGAATGAAAAGATTCATTTCATAAACTGTAAACGAACGAGTGGACTTAGCTACCTGTTCAAGTTTTAAAAGTAAAGAAAGAAAAGTATAAAGAAAAGAAAAGGAAAGAAAGAATAAAGAAAGAAAAGAAAAAAGAAGAAAGAGAGACATTTGTGTTTGAGACTGTCTGCTGGTGTAATATATCCGGCACCCTAAATATTTGTTTGGTCCTCACCTGTTAAATTTTGTTATATTTAAAAAAAGAAAAAAAAACAAAAAGAGGAATGATCTTTCACAGTGTTGAGGGAAAGAAAAAGAGAAACTAAGGAAAAAGGAATTTTCTTCCTCAAAGTTTGATATTTAAGAAAGACTATAAATTCGTCAAAAATATGGAGAAAGGAAGAGAAAGAAACTGAGGAAAAAGGAATTTTCTTCCTTAAAGTTTGATTTAAGAAAAACTAGAAACTCGTCAAAAAAATGACGAAGAAAAAGAAAAGGAGGGAAAAGGAATTTGCTTCCTCATGGTTGAAATATAAGAGGGTCAAAACGCGAGGAAGAAAAGAAGGAACAGAAGATTAGGAAAAAAAAGATAACGTGCAAAAGAAGGCAACTTAATGGGTAAACAACACAAGAAATAAATTTCAACGAAGGGACATTTAAAATAGAACGAAATTTTAATTTTTTTCCGTTTTTACATCTAATTTAATGACTGGTACTTGGTGGTTAATTTTTAAAACCATTATTTGATTTTTAATGTTCCATGCTAATCATTCGTATACTGGCATGAAACCACCCTTCCCTAATACCTGGGCAGTACTACAACGGGTTTGAATTCTGAGTTTTCCTACACCTAAACTAGTTGCCATACCAATCTGCCCAACTGCTTACCAGTAGCTGGAGGGAGAATAACCGGATTCATATGTTTCCTAAAATTATTAGCACTATATGAAATCTAAAGTCTTGTTCAGAATTCAAACTTAGGTAGCTGACTATAACTGCCAATAATGATAACTGTTAAGCTATGAATATCTCCACAGATATACTGATACTAATATTGGTCCTTAGTGGGTGGAGAATCAACTTAATATCTTCCTTGCTACCAATTATACTATCAAACTATCATATGGGTCTTCTGGTTCAGGAAACCATAGTGTCAAACAGGCTCTGAAACTAAGATAGCCCCAAAATCATCTGCACCAAATCACTAAGACATAACCAAAATTTATTTCATCTGAATAAATCTGCAAGTACTTGACTTAAGACTCATTCTAGTTTTGTTTGGCTTATCAGCAGGGCTTAGAATATGTTAACTGTATCCACTGCAGAGGTATAGGACCCTTCCCACAAAAAGGCTGCCCTTACTATATATTGACCTTCGACCCGGCCAAACATGCCATTTCAAAGTGATGCACCGGAAGGAAGTGACACATTCCAATGGCTAGTAATCGAAAGAATCGCGTAGGCAGATTTGGCTGACAAAATGGGACAAGGTATAAGCCCATGATACACTCATAGACTGATGCACTTGAAGAGAGTCACCTCTGAACTGCATGACAGTTATTTCCGCTTGATGACGATCAAACATGCCATTCCAAAGATTTAGTGGGTGATTGAGTGGGCGATTGAACTATTATATAACTTGGTGTAGACAGGAAGTCAGACGAGTTGGAGATCAGATAAGTTGGAGACAAGGTGTGGTAGGAAAGCCACCAACCAGCAGAAGGGGCCCTCGGAACCCCCGATGGAGTTTGGGGACCATACCAGTTGGTGATAAGATGCAGTAGAGAAAGCCAGCAGAGTGGGCCCCCAGGCCTCCTGTTGAGCATCAGGAGAATGAGAATGACACACAGCTATGTCCGGAGAGGCTGGTGAGGTCAATATGTCACAGTCTTTGTTCGGTCTCCAACTCCCTCTCACACGCAAACGTTACAAATAAAATGAGAGGTATATTTTTTTAAAGAAGTCTTTGCACATCTTTATTATTATCATGTTATGATTCTTTCTGCATGAATCTGCATATGAGTATATAACACCCTGGGTAATATATTAAACTGCATCTGATGACAAGGCTTTATTTCTGGAGATCTGGGGAGTGTGGAATACCCCTTCGTGGCTATTACTCCTAGGTCCACTCTAATGCAAATTAGTCGTATCTATTAAAGTTCCATCTATGTATCAAATAGATCTGTTTAAAGATCATTCTCATTCAATAGGACCATGTACAAAAAATGTTAATATAACTGTAAATCAAACATGATAGCCCTGTTGGCTGGGGCTGTAGAATACACTGACTGCATCTCTTCAGAGGGGTAAGACTTCCCCAGTGAATGACCTAGATAGGATACAAAAGCATCTCATGGTGAGGTTCCAGTAATGCTGGAGCTTAGGGGAATACAGAGTACCCCTTCATTGCCATCATTTCCAGGTCCACTCCAGTCCAGATCGGGTCCTATCTATGGGTCAAATGTGTGCTTATGCTACAATGAATTGTTTGAAATAGAACTGTTTTTACCTTTAGCTGTGCGTAAACAAAAAACTGTACTGAGTGGTTTGAAGTAGAACTGTTTATATGTATAAAAATGGATTTGGCATTAAATAAGTCACAATCCAAACCAAAACAATTCGAAAAATATGATTCCCTAAATTCTAGGTATAAAATAACCCTAGATGGATTGACATGCCATTTAAATCAATCACTCAAATCAAGTTTTGTTAACTTTTATATTGATTTCTCAAACAATCAACTATGCTTTCTTATTCAAAAGCAAATACCAATCTTCATTAACAACTATCAACAGATCAAGCCCAACAACAAAAAAAAAAAAAACTTGCTCAATTCAAGTGTAAATTTTGTCATCGTCTATAAAATTTTTTGTTTTATTTTTTTTGATAATTCGTACAATATTGTTTATTTTTATTGAGTTCACTAGTTTCAATTTATTTCACCAGATGTCTAATCTGGTAATTTATCAGGTCAAGGATCCTTTCAGCAGGGCTTATAACATGATGATCATATCCACTATAGAAAGGTAAGACCCAAAAAAACAATGGAGTGTCCTGAGCATCACATTAAATTACACCTGATGATGAGGCTTCAGTTTTCAATATCTAGAGAATGTTTGTTCGTTTGGGTTTATGGCATATCAACCTTTGTAGGTTATTTAATGCCAAATCCATTTCTTATACAAATAAATAGTTTTATTTCAAATAATTCAGTTTGGCATAAGTGCACAGTTTAATTGTCAAAAACATTTCTATTTCGAGTTATTTAGTTTAGTCAAACAGTTCTGATTCAAACAATTTAGTTAGGTATAAGTATAGTTTTTGTTTACACACAGTTAAATGTCAAAACAGTTCTATTTCAAGCAATTCAGTTTAGCGTAAGCACACAGTTTAAATTTCAAAATAGTTTTATTTTAAACAATTCAGTTTAGCATAAGTACACAGTTTAGTTCTATTTGACCCATTGATAGGATCCTATCAGGTGCTACCACTCCAAGCCAGAGTGGACCTGGGAGCAATGGCAATGAAGAGGTACTCCGCGTTCCCCAAAGCTCTGGCATTACTGGAGCCTCACCATCAGATTGTTTAATGTCATATCCAGGACACTCGTTGGGGGAGTTTTACCCCTCTGCAGAGATGCAATCAGTGTATTTTACAACCCTAGCTGACTAGGCCACTAGAGAGTGTGGAATAGCTCTTGTTTGCCATTACTCCCAGGAACACATTGAACTAGAATTGTACCTGTTCAAGTCCTATCTATGGGCCAAATATATCTGTTTAGAAATTTCAGTTAGATATGACAGTGAGCAAAAAAATCCCTCTAGAGAAACAATTGCACAAAAATGTAAATATAAACGTGATTCCTTATAAGTTATAAAATAACCATAGACAAATTGACATGCCATTAAAATCAATCAATCAATTATCCAGTCAGCAAAAATCTCAAATAAGAACCCACTATGGTAGATAGGAAAAAGCTGTTACCTGCAGTTTTTTCTCTTGTACATGACTTCCATGTTTATATACAGTAAACTTATTTATAAATTTGAAGATTGGTCATTTTAATGAGTCAGATTTTTTCTATCAAATAAGTAATCCCAACAAAGTACTATTACATTAGGACCTGAGCAGCAGCATTTCTACTGACAGATACCTTATCAAAGAAATCATAATGAGGATTAAGAAAGCCTGTCAAGCACTTGGAAAACAGCACAAGGTCCTGCTGAAGGTCATCAGCCTCTTTACTAAATTCAAAGTCAACACCACTGTTGTCCTCCCCTTCCATTTTGAGGAATGTGAAACATAAACTTGGTATTGAAGGCACATCAAACAACTAGATCAAGAGATTGATTTTAATGTCATGTTAACCTATCTGGAATTATTCTATGCCTAAAGGTTAAGGAATTGTACTTGTATTTCTATTCATGCTTATATTTTTCATGTAGTTTCTTAAGAGTTTTGTGTATGGTTATATGATATTAAGTATTCCTATCTAATAAAGATAATTTTTAAACAGATCAATGTACTAATTATCATTCCAGGTCTGAGTGGACCTGGAAGTAATGGCAATGGAGGGGTACTCCATGCTCCCCTAGGTTCCAAAACTGGAGTCTCCCATTTAGATACTGTTTTGTGTCATAACCAAGACAAACTTTTTTTGTGAGGGCGAGCTTTACAATTCTGTAAGGAATAGAGTCAGATTATTCTAAGCTTTGCTGACAGAGCAATGAAATAACTGGAACAGTTTTACATGCACTCCTTGTGATCCATCATGCAGATACATTAGTGGGACTAAATCTCCAACATAGAAGTCATGGACTGAGCCAACTGAACAAGCATCAAAACCAGGTTTTACTTGGCCTTACTTTAGTTGACTATCTACATTGTCCACAAAAATTAATTGCAAATTCCTTGGCTATTCTATAGAGAATTGGTACATGGTAGTCATGGCAAGAGACAGTTAATGAAAAGGTATAAGGACAGTTTCACAGCCAAAAATGGGCAGTTCTACCCACCCAAAGAATCTTGAAACTGTTGCTCCTGAGAGAACAATCTGATGTGCCCTGACTTAGGTGACAGCATCCAATATAAAAGTTGACTGCTGTCATCTTCTCTCTACTACTTGCAGTGTCTCAGAATGGCACTTTATTCTGGCCAAATAAGTAGTATCCTTGGTGCAATCTGAAAACTGTTCATATTAATTTACAGCCATGAAGCCATCTGTGCACCTACAAATAGATGAGGTCCCAACAAATAACAATTAGGATACTTGGAGTTTGGGAAGATATTTAGTTGAGCACCCACTCAGTAAAGAACAAAATTAGCAATAGCATAACCATGATATACTAACACTGAATAAACAGAAAGAAAGGCAAAATAAGCTCATCTTAGTATAATGCAGATTATGTGTATGTCTGTCTATAACTGAAAATATGTCACCTCAATTCCCTTAGATATTTACATAACACTCTTCATAATTTTATTTTATTTAAATCTCAATTATCAAAAAATTGTTTTAAATTATTAATACTGTTGGTATTATCTACATACTAATCATATGACATTGTGATTAGAGAGACAACCAAATAGTAGTTTCCAATTATTATAATTTGATTTTAAATAATATTAAAAGCTATTTTTCATTTTTTTTTTTTTTTGCTTTGCCCAATATTAATACTTTTTAAAAATATTCATGCACATATTCACAAAAAATCAGTAAGTTGTTAAAACAGAAAAAAAACCCAACATAATTTGGTTCTCCACTGTCTAATTTAGTTTGTTGTTAAATTAGGAAAACTTAGCATAAAAGCCAAGAGTGATAGGAAGAGCTAGCAAGCCATGCTATTCTTTGATTACACTCACACTATTTCAAATAAGTCTAATGTAATCATTTAATTTTAAATGCATTCTTTTGCTTTGCTAAAAATCAATGTAATTTAATTCTAGATATCTGCACACACACACATACACACAGACACACACACACACTCAAAGAATAAGACTGTCATTTCAAAAAAAGAAAGGATAATTTTTTCTTTGCTTTCTCATAAATTTGGTTTTATTCCATGAACAGCTTTATCTCAAGAAAGCAATTAGCCTTCTTGACTGAATATTATTTAATTTTCAATCAGTTAAAATAAATTTTATCAAAGTTAAAAGACTCATAAGATATTTAATTTCTAATTATCTAAATTCTTACTTCAATTAAAAAATGAACTGATATATAAAAGAATAAATGAATAAATCTATTGTGAAAATTTTGTTGGTAAATGGTTTTATTGAATGAAGCGCCAACATTTTTGTGTCAATTCAGGGCTTATTTTGTATTGTCTTTCTTTTACTGTTGGTTAGGTTTTGTGTTCAGTGAAAATCTATGTGTGACAGCGGAGCTTTGATCTGATTAGCTGATGTCTCTGGAGGCAGGATGCTGTTGCCCCTTGCATTACCCGTCAAAATTAATCACAGTTTATTAGAATTAGGCTGCATTTTTTTTATTTCTAAACTCAAATGGAGCTGAGTAAAAAGAATTAAGTCCACTTGAAGGATTTAGTTTTTCATTCAGAAGTCCAGAAGGGAATTAAAAGAAAGCTTGAAAGCTAAAAAGAATAGAAAAGAAATTAGAAGAATTTAAATCCACCTGAAGGATTTTGTATTACATTCAGGATTCCAGAAGGGAATTTAAAGTTAGCACAAGCCAAAAAAGATGATAAAAGAAAGAAACCAAAGAAAATAGGTTTCTACAACTCAAGCTAAAAAGAAGAAAAAAGAAAGAAAGAAGCCAAAAAAGTAGGTTTCAAATACATAAATTTATATTTTTGAGGAATTGTTTCTCAAAGAAAAAGAATCAATGACTTCAATTGACTCCAACAACTACTCAAGTCTCAGACGCCATTACTTGCTCTATCAAGAGAGAAGAAAAGAAAAAAAGAACGTTTTTAGGGAGTTGGTCTCTAAGAAAAAAAAGGAGAAAAAAGGACAATTTTAAGGACTTGGTCTCTAAGAAAAAAAAAAGATAACATGTGAACCCTTGTTTAGCTAGAGGGAAGTAGTGTCTCCTTCACTTTTTTGTGAGTGTATCATTAGGTGAAAGTTTTTTTATAATTTTTTTTTACTTCTTTTTTGTATTTATGAGTTATTAGACATATTTGCATTGGGTCACATATGTAACTAACTGGAGTGACCTTCCTTTTGTCATAATAAACTACTTTGAACTTTAAACAAGGATCTTGCTCCTCCTTATTTTATTTTATTTTTGCCTTCATATCTTTTTTGTAATATGATTATTGTTACTAGTGTTCAATTTTGTTGACTGAATAAAATTGCAATACTATCAACAAAAAATTATAAATTAAGTATCCTTTCAACTACACAGAAGTTAAAATTTTTTTTTTTTTTGAAAGCATGGTCTTTTGCTTTGAGCAATAAAAATCAATGTTTACTTATTTACTCACTTACAAAATATTTAAGACATTGAAAAAAAAGAAATACTTCATTTTTCTGCTTTCATATTTACATAAGTTAGTTTAGACTACTAGCTGAGAAAACCGGGGTCAGTCTGAGAACAGAATATCTTTCAACCTTCCAATGTGTAGTTAAATAAATGTTAATTAAAAAGACTAAATTTATTACAATGCCTACTTATTTATGCATTTAAATGCTTACTAAATAAATTGATTAAAAAATAAACTGATAAAAAAAATGAAATAAATCAATTAATGAGAAAAAATATCATATTTTTGTTTCTTACTTTGCTTTTTTTTGGAGGGATGAAGGAGGTAGTATTTTGCTTTTGTTATTAGCTAACTTTACTTGTGAAATTTATCTGGTTGATAAATAGTTAAAATAACCAATAACAATAAACAAACATTGCATCAATTCAGTAATCATGTATTTTTTTACATTTATTGATATAATTTACATTTTAAATTTCTAGTATGAAATTTTAAATTCCTTGTATTGAATTTTAAGTAATTAAAAAAATCATTCATGCTGCAATTATTTTTTAATATATTTTAAAAAGTTAATAAATGGAATTTAGAGGAGGTGAATCCTTGTGATGTATTGGTTAACATGCTGGACATCGTAAACAAGTTCAAACTCCAGTTACTCTATTGCATTTACTTTCAGACTAATACCCTTGGGAAAGGTATGAACCCTCCTTATCCCACTCCTCATGTTAAATAGTACCACTACTATTCTTCTACAAGGATGGCTTTCGCATTAAATAACCCATGAAGATTGACATGTCATTAAATAAGGAAACTAAACTAAACTAAACTAAACCATTCATTTAGATTTATCAATGTAAGTTGAGTTAAATTCACTTCAAAACAGCCCATCTTATTTATGTGTTTAAAATCCTGCAATGTGTATTATTTATCGCTAAGAAATAAAGGTTTATAAAGAATAAGGTGTGCATAACTTGCATACTGGTTTAAAAAAAAAACAGGTCTAGTAAATGATTAAGTAAAGTTGGCGACCATAGTCAAGGACGACCAGAAGGCTCCCTTTTCAAAAGCTTCTACAATGCGGTGTAGAGGAGGGCACTACTCCTTTCTCTGGATTGAACCCAGGTCTTCCAGACCATTGGCAAACACTCTACCCACTGGGCCAAATTGAACCCCTGGTGAAATAAAATAGGAATTCTTCTAAACTGTAGCTGTATCAGTTCTATTGTATGGTTGCACCACCCAAACTTTAACAAAATGTTTTGAGAAAAAGCTAGATGGAAATTACACAAAGATGTTATGTGCTGTTTTCAACAAGTACCAGAAGCAGTGCCTGACAAAACAGCAGTTGTATGGCTATTTACCTCCCATCTCACAAACTATCCAAGTAAGAGATGCTGGACACTGCTGGTGAAGTAAAGATGAATTCATAAGTGATGTTATCCCGTGGATTTCCACACAGGGATATACCAGTGTTAGCTTACAAGCAAAAATTTATATTCATCAGCTATGCAAACACTGGATGCCATCTAGAGGACAATGGCCAATAGAGATGGATGGCAAGAGAGAGAGAGAGAGAGAGAGAGAGAGAGTCAAAGGAATTCATGGTATTATTACAGCTTAAGGATGATGATTGGTTTCTAATATTATTTATTCTCAAATATATTAAAAACAATCTGATGTATAATTTTATATAGAAATCAATTCAAATAAAAATAAGTGTAATCATTTTATATATGTTGTTATTTCATTTTGTAAGTCTTTCTAATTTAATATCTTATTGTTTACCATATTGAATTAAATCTTAAATACTTGTGTTCAGAGGGCATATATTTTTGCTAGTATACATTACATACAAGAAATAGTGAAAAAAATGCACAAATGTGTCCCAACAGTTAAAAATATGCTTATATTGTTTTATGAACAAGCAGTAGGTGAAAGAGATACAAAAATGGAAAAAGGCTTATTTTATGATGTTGAAAGTAAAATATGCCTTTACTCTTCTATGGCATGAGTAGGAGAAAACATCTTTTCTATTTAAAGAATAAAGGCAAAAGAGGTTGAGAATAAGTTTCTGGGACTATCTTGAGGCACCTAATGTACATTCTGTAAGGGAGATAATTATTTATTGTCTCCCTATGTCAACCATATTGAAGTCTGTTGGAGGTTTTTGTTAGTGACTATAGTGCATATTCTACATGCTAGGGTGTAATGGATGGATTTTATGCAGTTTTGGGGGTGATGACTATTGAAACAGAGGTATTTAGTGGTGTCTGTGGATTTGAGGTGAATGTCTGTGATAATTTGGCCATTTTGGTTTTTAATGAGGATGTTTAAAAATAGTTCTTCAAAGCTGTATTCCATGGTGAATTTTATTTTAGGGTGTTGGTTTTGAAGTAAGATATATAAATTGTTAATATTGCTCTATGAGCATTTACAGAATATGAAACGGTCGTCTAGGTATTTGATAAATTTCGTATTTATATTGCTGTTGTATTTTTCCAATAATTTCATGTAGATTTTTCTCTAAATATGCTAAGGCATACATTTTAGTTCCTATAGCTGTTTCTTGGGTTAGGATATAATTTCTCTTGTCAAATTGAAAAGAGTTATTATTCAGGATTAGTTCTATACCATCAGTGATAAATCTTGAATGTAATGTTTCTGGGTGATTTTCTAATATATATCTATATAAATAGAAATGTAAATGTTTGTTATTAACTGATAATCTCCAATTTTATACCACTAATTGTTTTAAAATTTTCAGAGAGTATTTTATTCAAATTCAGGAGTGTTTTTATATACTTATTATCCAAAAAAATTACAATAATTGGAAAAAATATTTTTAATAAGTCGTTTTTCTCCGACATAAGCCGAACACGAAAACATAACTTCCGTTTTCAAGAATTTTACACGTGACTTAATTTTTCTGCTTAGTCACTTTTTCTTTTTTGGTTGAATTTAACAGAGACACTGTTAGTACAATCTAACGGTCAAAGGGAGCTAAACCCTTTTCTGTTTCAGGCGGAGTTACCTCCTTCCTTTTGACCCCTACTGTTTTGAGTTCTCGTGTGGACACACGAGAATGGGACGAGATCATGTGTGGCAGCGCGAACCAAGGATGACTTTAAAATTCCTCGAAACAAATGTGGAATCAATTTACCTTTTCCCGAGGGAGCTGTGACACACAGCTCAACCCATATTGATAAATGTATTGTGTACCACCAAAATGTGTTTGTCCTTCTAAATCAACTGTGAGTACTCTATTCATTTCCACTACTATGTCTGTCATCGATGTATTATACACACACACACACACACACACACACACACATGCACACACACACACACACCATATTCATCTCAGGGAAAGATCTTCTGTAAGACACATTATTAGTTATGGCGTTTCGACACACACAGATGTAACACTGGCGATGAGCTATTTGAACTTAAAAGAATAATTAAACAAAAATTATAACCAAAATGAATAAATAAAAAGTTCTTCAAAATATTTTGTTACAGCAGCAAGAACAATTGAAATTGTTCACAAAAATTTCACAATTGACACAAAATTTCAGCTCTAAGACACCGGTAATTCAGATAGCATTGACCTTGCTGGCACAATTACAGAATTTACCTATGACGCTGAAAATGGCCACACATTTAATGCATGGTTCTTGCGATGGCACAACACTTTCCAACATGAATTCCCTGACAAAGACGACGACTGGAAAAAGCGATTACTCATACGAAAGTTGGGTACTAAGGAAAACCAAAAGTTTGTAAATTTTATTTTACCCAAACGACCTTCCGTTTTGACTTTCACTGAGACGATTGCTATTCTAACAGACATTTTCGGAGAACAATAATCACTTACAACTGTTTCAGGATAGCCAAAAACCAGTCAGATGATTACGTCTCCTACGCCAGGCGTGTGAATCATGAGTGTGAGAGGTTCCATCTTCAGACACTGACAGAAGACCAATTCAAATGCTTAATCTTTATAGCTGGTCTCCACTCACCCGACAATTCAGAAATACGTTCCCGACTGTTAGTAAAGCTGGAAACAGACGAAAAGGTGACAGTACAAGATTTGACAGCTGAATGCAACAGGTTGTTAAAATTAAGGAAGGACATCATGTTAGTCCAACAACAACCCTCCATATTTCTCCATATTTTCTCAACCATCACAAGTTAGCCATATCCATTCAAACAAATCCAAAGGCTCAAATAAAATTCCACCGTCGATATGCTGGTCTTGCGGCGAATGGCACTACGCACGGTTTTGTCCATTCAAAAAACATAAGTGCCAGGTGTGCCATAAACGTGGCCATAAGGAAAAATTTTTGCCGTCCTCCAAACATCAAATCTCCTGATCACCAAACTCATTGTAAGTCCGCTCACCAAACTTATAAAAAAATGAATCAGCAGAGAAAATCACATTCAGTGTCTGCTACTTTCAAAGTAAATTTCAAATTCCACAGGAAATATATCAGTGTTGGTCTAAACGAAATCCCAGTTCATTTTCAATTTGGCACAGCATCTGATATCACCCTTATTTCCCAGAACACATGGACAAAAATTGGCAAACCTGATCTACTAAAAATAAAACATGTTGCCCAAAGTGCATCTGGAAATGACATTCAACTCACTGGTGAACTAAATTGCTCTGTTTCTTTTCGATATAAACAATTCGCTGGAACATGCTAAGTGACAGATGCAGATCTAAATCTGATCAGTTTAGACTGGATCGAAGAACTTGATCTTTTCACCGTCCCATTGAAATCTGTTATCAATTCATTTTCCCTCAAGTCAGTTCAGGACACTGAAAAATATTTTACTCAGATGCTTAAGTCTAAGTTCAGTGATGTTTTTCGAGAGGATCTGGGATGTTGCACAAAGATCAAAGCCACTCTCAAGTTGAAAGCAGACAGTAAACCAATATTTAGACCCAAACGCCCTGTGTCTTATGCAGCTCTCAACATAGTCAAAAAGGAACTAGATCGCCTCCAAGAAGCCGGAGTAATCAAGCCAAAAAACTACTCCAGATGGGCAGCCCCTATTGTTGTAGTCAGGAAGGCAAATGGTAAGGCCCACATCTGTGCTGATTATTCCACAGGACTAAATAATGCACTAGATGCACACCAATATCCCCTGCCTATACCCGAAGACCTTTTTGCCAAGCTAAATGAAGGAATCTGTTTTGCAAAAATTGATTTTTCAGATGCATTTTTGCTATTAGAAGTTTATCAGGACTCCAAGGAACTCCTTACAATCAACGCCCACAAAGGGTTATTTAGATACAATCGTCTTCCTTTTGGAGTCAAAGCAGCACCATCTACATTCCAGCAGACTATGGATGCCATGCTCACAGGTATAACAGGAGCCACAGCACTTCTTGACGACATCATCGTCTCAGGCACATCCCAAGATAAACCTTTACAACGACTAATCTCCGTATTTGAACGTATCCAACAATATGGTTTCCATGTACGTGCAGAAAAATGTCAATTTTACCGGACATCAATAAAATATCTTGGATTTATTTTTGATAAAACGGGCCGACGCCCGGACCCTGAGAACATTTCAGCCATCAAAAATATGCCAGCTAACAGACATAAAAACTTTACGTTCTTTCCTCGGTTTAGTAAGCCACTACAGTTCATTTTTGCCCGAGTTACATTGCATCCGATCTCCACTGAATCACCTTCTTAAAAAAGAGATTACATGGAATTGGTCACCAGAATGCAAACATGCTTTTGCCAAAATTAAAGCTTCACTTTCTTCTGACCCTCAAACAATTTCATTTTGAACACCAAGGCGTCAGCCGCATGAAGGCTTTAGCACGTGGTTATGTCTACTGGGCAAATATGGATAAACAGTTAGAAGACCTCACACGCACTTGCACTAAATGCCAGCTAGCAGCTAAATCACCTCGCAAATCTACACTTTCTTCATGACCTGTTCCAGATTCCCCTGGTCACGCCTCCACATAGATTTTGCAGGACCCACAAATGGACAATCCTTTCTCGTTGTTGTAGATGCCTTCAGCAAATGGCCTGAGATTTTTCCAATGTCACGCATCACTTCTAAAGAAACAATTTCCAGTCTTCAGTAAATTTTTAGCAGATTTGGCCTCCCAGAGACCTTGGTCTCTGACAACGGCACCGCATTTAGTTTAGTCAAATTTTCCACTTTCTGCCAACAAAATGGTATCAACCACATTCGTACACTATCATTCCATCCACAGTCAAATGTTCAGGTTGAATGTCTTGTGGATACTTTCAAAAGAGCCCTGTTAAAGTTCAGAGGAGAAGGGACAACGTCAGAAATACTGGAAACCTTTTTGACAAGTTATAGGGCAACACCAAACCTTAACACACCAAACGGTAGCTCACCTGCTGAATCCTTGATGAATCGGCAAATCCGATTACATATTGACGTCTTACGTCCAAAGCAACATCACTCTATCAGGAGAAACACCAAAATGGAAAGGCAGTACAATCGCCACCATGGTTCTGTTCAAAGGAAATTCTTACCTGGACAACAAGTCTTAGCAAGAGACTACCGGAACAACACAGAAACATGGACTCAAGAACGTATTGTACAACAAACTGGAAATGTCACTTATAATGTAAATGTCCAAAATTACATTTGGGTTCGACATTCTAACCAACTGAGACCATCACACTTCCAGTAGAAATACAACAAAACCCTACCATTCTGTTGAACATCTTGCTGGACACCTTTGACTTGCCACAGCAAACCCCAGAAACTTCCCAGAACACAGAAGTTGAAAAGCAGGAACTGAACATCTGAAAGTCGGTTCGCACCTGCTGTCCATCACAACACTTACTGGTGGACCCCCAACTGAAGTCGTAAAAGCGACAAAATTTAAAGGGGAGATGTTAGGACGATCTAACGGTCAAAGGGAGCTAAACCCTTTTCTGTTTCAGGCGGAGTTACCTCCTCTCTTTTGACCCCTACTGTTTTGAGTTCTCATGTGGACACATGAGAACAGGACGAGATCATGTGTGGCAGCACGAACTACGGATGACTTTAAAATTCCTCAAAACCACTAATTAGTTTAAAATTTTCAGAGAGTATTTTATTCGAATTCAGGCGTATTTTTATATACTTACTAGCTGTACCCGGCCATGCGTTGCTGTGGCTCAGTTTGTTTAAATGGAAAAAAAAAAAAAAAGAAAATGCATGTTTTTAATGTTTAATTTTCCAATACTTGGATGACAAGTATATAAAAACACTCCTGAATTCGAATAAAATACTCTCAGAAAATATTAAACCAATTAGTGGTATAAAACTGGAAATTATCGGTTAGTAACAAACATTTAAATTTTTATTTATATAGATTATCCAAGTATTGGAAAGTTAAACATATTAGAAACATGCAGTTTATTTTTTTTCCATTGAAACAAACTGAGCCACAGCAATGTGCGGTCGGGTACAGCTAGTATATATATATATATATATATATATATATATATATATATATATATATATATATATATATAACCATTATTAATCTCTTGAAGGAGACCATAAAGTCAGAAACATATGTAGAGCATAATTATATGAAATAAAAACCTAAAGTACCACATTCCATTTCATTTACAGGTCTATTCATTTTAATATATATAAGTTCCAGCATTGAAATTATTAGAGTGAAATGATTAACTTGTGATATTATGCTTTAGAAATATAGAGACTAAAAAGCTTATGTTCTCTGTAAATTCATAAATATGTATGAGCAAGCATTTCATTAGAATAATAATGGATATCCATTGAATGACACCAATTAACTAAGCCAAACCTAAGCAAATAAACTACACCAGTGATATTTTTATAGTAGAGAAGATTTATATAGGACAATCCACAATTTTTTGGATGAATTGATTACAGGACAATGGTGCAATAGAGTGCTACAGAATCTTCAAACAGCACTCCTCAGATTTTGAATTAAGAGATTTCTTTCTCCTAGACTGATTGCCTTTCCAAGGCTAAAGAGCATAGTCTGTCCTACGAGTTGCCTACAGCTAGAGGAGATGGATTTCCAAAGGCATAAGCATGAGGTAAAACACAAACAATCTTGGCAAGGATTTGAACTCAGTTCACTCAGTCTATAACATTACACTATCCACCTACCTGAACATGTGAAAAATCCAAGGTCAACGTGACATTTTTGATGCTGTGTGTATCTATATATTTACACACATATGTATCCACTCACAGGATGTGATGGGTAAATTGTCACCATTTTAGATTATTAATTTTGTATAGATGCATTATTTGTTTCAAGTTTTGTTTACAGCACAGCAAATTAAGTTAATTGGGCACTGTCTTGGAGGAAACCAGCTTCATTAAGTACTCACTCCTAAAGATAATTTGGATATGGCAAACTGCATTACTTGGTAGTTAAATTGGAAGCTCCAGTACAAAGGTTTCACAGAGTTTGGTTGCCAATCTAAGGACAGATTCCTATTCAAATTGATGAAAACCAAACACCTAGTCTATGTAGTTTTTAGGGTGATTATCACTAGTGATGGTGGTGTTATGCCTTCATTAATTTTCCCACAATGCTCAGACTCCACACAGATGGCTACATGAAATTCCTGGAGGAGGTAGTTCTTTCTTGGTTTAAAAGGATGGCTGTTGGAAAACCCTACCTTTGGCAACAGGACTCTGCACCATTCCACCCAAGGAGGAGAAGCCAGTCTTGGCTATTAGAAAATTTCTGTGAACACATCACCCAACTTCTGGTTGCTTAACTATCCAGGTTACAATCTACTTAATTATTATATGTAGGGTGCAACTGAGAGAAAAACAAAACTGTGCAACACCAAAGATCAAATGAAGGCAAAGATAAAGGCAGCATTTACCAATTTAAACTAGGAGATCATCAGAAAGACTTGCAAGAGATTCCAAAGTTGAAGGCCATTGTTTAAGCCAATGGTGATTTCTTTGACTAAATTTAATCTATAGTATTTCAAAATATCTTCATGTAATTTTGGTAAATGTAGCTGATAAAGTGAAATATCAGTGTTATTTTCATTTTTATGTGATTTAGAAGAGTTTACCTATTGTACCCTGTAAACATATGATGATGATAATGATGTACATGAGTTTGTATATATATATATATATATATAGTGACCAAGCAAATCATTATAATGATGTTTTTCTTAAATCAAGAAAGTGCTCAACTACTGACAGAGTTCATTTGTTTGCCCACAGTTAAATGGTTTCAAGTATTGCTATCAAACAAGAATAATGCAATTTAATATCACTCATTTGCTTGCCCACAGATAAATGATTTCAAATATAGAAAATGATCAAATATTTCAGTTTGACCAAATGGGACCTCATCAGGTACTACCTCTCGAGGTCCGAGTAACTGGGAGTAATGGCAATGAAGAAGTACTTCACATTCCCCAAAGCTTCAGGACTGGAGCCTCACCATCAAATGATTTTGTGTCATATCCAGAACATTTGTTGGAGGAGAGGTCTTACCCCTCTGCAGAGATGCAGTTGGTGTATTCTATGGTCCCAGCTGACTGGGCTTATGAGAAGTTGAGAAAACTATATATCATAGCATAGTGCCACTCCAAAGTGATGCTATTTATCTATTCGTATATCTGTTGTGTTGCTAATTTCTTTACTGTCTATTCTCTAAGAAATTTCGTTTTATAAAAATTAAATCATTTAAAATAAAAAATTGTTTATTTTAAAATATCTTTATATTATCACAGAAACTTTATAAAAACAAAGTTTGAATTATGTACACTTTGAAACAATTTTTAATTGCCAAACTTAATTTTGAAAATAAAAGTTAAGTGCAAAGTTGTATTGATTAATTTAAAAGTCTGCTTTCTATTCTTAGATAATCTTTGTCTTATAAAGTTTGAATTATTTAGAATTCAAAACACTTTAAATAATTTGAACAGTTATTTTTTTGTATAAAATTGTAATAACGTCATTTTTAAAAAGTTACTTTATATTCTCAGAGAAACTTTATTTCATCAAAACTGAATTATTCAAAATTCAAAACAGAATAATTCAATGAACTTATTGATACGTGGTATTGTGGCGAATAATAAGAATGTAAAGAATACCTTTAGGCGATTTAGGTTTTATTGAACTTAAAGAACGCACGAGTGTAATTCAAGATGGCGATTTGAAATATGTAAACAAAGGGGGACAATCCCCTAGAAAGGGACAGACAACTCTGAAATGAGCATCATTTTACCACAATCACCGCCACATTGAAAAGAAGTGAGGTGTAATGTTATGACATCAAAATTTACAAAGCAAGTAAAGTTGTGTTCTTAAAGGTCTAATCGATTAGGGGGATTTATGACTCGAGTGGAGCGACGCAGCATTTGTGGGCTACTTATATGTCTTTCCACAGTATTGTTCATAGTTTGTTGGGAGGGCAGTTCATGATTGTCTTTAGGGGACTGACTTCCTGGCTGGGATGGTATTGGTAAATCCACAGGAATGCGCAGATCACAATCATTGTCTCTAGGGGATTGACTTCCTGGCTGGGTTGATGTAGGTAAATTCACGGGAATGTCTCCTTGTGGTGATTCAGTATGGCCACTGCATTTGGGGGCTAGATGCTTAAGTGAGACAGTTGCCTCACTACCGTCTGATTTCTTAATGTGGGCATATTGCGGGTTTGCCTCTAGTAGTTCGACCTCATCGACCAGTGGTTCATATTTGTTGTTCCGGGGATATCGTTTCATCAATACTTTCCCAGGGTGACAGCCACGCTGGTAAGGTGATCCCAGTGGTTGAGCGCCTGTTAAACTTGAATAGCCGTTCATGTGGTGTAGCATTGGTTGCTGTACACAGCAATGAACGACTAGCGTGCAAAGCTTCAGCCAAGACTTCTTCCCAGCGTGACTCTGGAAGATTTTTAGTTTTTAGTGCTAGAAGGATTTGGAGCGTTTCGGGAAATTATTAATTTCCCTAACAATATATTTTTAGGCACACAAATGAATTACAAAACTTCTTTTAACAACACAACAAAGTAAGGTTTATTACAGTAGCAGGCGTGAAGGAGTGAGAGTGAGAAAGTGTCTCTTTTGCGTCGCTGGTCTGTATGCTGGTCCTTGGTTCGTAGGAAGCGTGTTTAAAGCTAGCAGTGATCGAAGTGTTCCAAGTGGAATCAGTTCAGTCATGTGAGAGAGATATGTTTCTTCTGCTAGCTCCAGACTCTCTCTGACGTTGTCCGTTCTACAGAAAAGGAACCAGAAAAATAGTTCCTGAGAGGGAGAAGGAATTAATGCACTCTGCCAGTTGATTGGTCAGTGAGTGACCGGTTCTCTTAACAGGGGCATTGATTCGCGAAGGGAAATAGATCTGTGGCTGCTACAGATTGACTGCCAGATAACGCCATTGTACCTTTCCACTTGGCCATTGCCTTCTGGATTATATGGAGTTGTTCTACTTGTGACAACTCCATAATTGTGTAGGAATGTTTTTGTTTCTTGGGAAAGAAATGAAGATCCTCTGTCACTATGTATGTAAACAGGCATGCCAAAGATGGAGAATAGATTGGACAGGCAGCTATTGACAGTTTTAGATTCCATGTTTGGGCAGGGGCAAGCAAAGGTAAACCTGGAAAATTCATCTACGATGGTTAATAGGTATCTGTTCCGAGAAGAGGAAGGTAGTGGACCTTTAAAGTCAATGCTTAGACGATCAAATGGCTGAGTTGCTTTGACTAAGTGCAAATTAGATGGTTTGTGGAAATTCGGTTTGATCATACTGCATGTTTGGCAATTGGCTGTCATTGCGCGGATTTCTTCAACTGAGTGGGGCAAGTTTCTACTTCGAACAAAATGTGTGATTCCGGTTACACCTGGGTGACACAGGGATTTGTGTAATGCCAACAGTTTGTTGTCCGTAAGGGTAGCACAACTTGTTCGCGTAAGAGTGTCCGCTGCCACATTCTCTTTTCCATCTCGGTACTGGATGTCAAAACTAAAAGATGCAAGATTGATTCTCCAGCGCAGAATCTTTTCATTTTTTATTTTGCCACGATTTTGTGTATCAAACATGAATCGCACCGATTTATAGGATACAAATTTCTTCTAGTCTTAAAATAAGCAATAAAAACATACTTAAGAACATTCTAGAAATTTAGGATCAAACCCATATTAACATTTAAATTACATTTTTATATTTTTCAACCAATCAGCTAAAAACATGGAATAGAACATTCTAGAAAATATGGATCGGAAGTGAACCAACAGAAAATATTTAGGCTCGAAAATAAAATAGTAAAATACAAATCTGATTGGTCAATAAATGTCTGCGCGCAAAAGTTTTAGGACGATTCTTTGATCCACCTGTAGGATATAAATAACACAGAGTTAGGAAGCCCCAGAGAGAAGACACAAGCTTACACACAAATGAAGACACAGAGAACATCAAGACCACTTGTTACAAGTTTTCGAGAGACTAACACATTTCGGCTTGAAAATCAACTTAAGCAAATGTGAGTTTGCTGCCTCGAAATTAAACTTCTTAGGCCATACGATAGATGAACAGGGAATCACACCTGTCCCAGAAAAAGTGACAGCTATACAAAATTTCCCACAACCAACATCACTGCGACAACTTCGGAGATTTCTCGGTTTGGTAAATTACTACCGTAGATTTATTCCAGGTTGTTCCAGAATATTAACCCCACTCACAAACATGTTGCAACAACAAAAAAATAAAAACGCAAAAATTCAAATTGAAGGAGAAGCTTTAACTGCTTTTCACAATGCTAAAAAAGCATTAGCAGATTTTACCAAGCTCTCTTACATCTCTAATGAGAGCACTAGTACACTTTCTCTAACAACAGACGCTTCAGGAGACTCAATTGGAGCAGTCTTACAACAAAAGCAAAATGACTTGGAAAAACCAATATCCTTTTTCTCAGTGAAATTGAACACCGCACAGCGAAAATACAGCACCTTCTCAAGGGAGTTACTGGCAATTTACTTGTCAATAAGGCACTTTCGACACTTACTCGAAGGACGAGATTTCACCGTTTTCACTGATCACAAACCACTCACTTACGCCTTACATGTAAATACCGAGAAATATACGCCCAGAGATGCTCGACAACTGGACTATATCTCGCAATTTACCTCGGATATCCAATACATAAAAGGCTCAGACAATATTGTGGCAGACACACTCTCACGCTCCACAATACAGTCTATTGATTCGGTAGATATCACCTTCGAGCTCATTGCAGATGAGCAACGAAAAGATGCCACATTAGACAAACTAAAGGACACTTCCCTACAGCTGAAGGAATACCCTGTCCCATTTGGAACAAAAACAATACTTTGCGATGTCAAAACAGGTCACTCAAGACCTTATATACCACCATCACTTAGAAAAAGGTTATTTACACATTTCCACAACCTTTCACACCCTGGACGCCGAGCAACCACAAAATTAATTAGCAACCGTTTTGTTTGGCCCAATATGCACACTGACATAAAAAACTGGACTCAAACCTGCTTGAGTTGTCAGAAGAGCAAAACAAACAGACACACAAAGTGTCCTCCAGGACAATTCAAAAAACCAGATGGTAGGTTCACAAACCTACACATCGATATTGTCGGGCCATTGCCAATAGCAAATGACTGTCAATATATACTCACCATCATTGACAGATTTACAAGATGGCCTGTTGCCGTCCCACTTAGAGATATATCAGCAGAGACTATCTCTAAAACCATATTACGAGAATGGATCTCAGTCTTTGGTTGTCCTTCAGTAATAACAACAGACAGAGGCTCCCAATTTCAATCAACGCTTTTCGATGAGTTTACAAAGTTATTGGGAGTCAAACACATAAAAACAACAGCATATCACCCCTGCGCAAATGGATTAATTGAAAGATTTCATAGACAACTTAAAACAGCTTTAACAGCTAATAACAACTCCAAAACATGGTTTGATAATTTGCCTCTTGTTTTATTATCAATAAGGAATGTTATCAAAGAAGATCTGGGATGTACAGCTTCCGAAATGGTTTTTGGAACATCCTTAACACTGCCAGGTCAATTTTGTGAAAAAAACATTTCCTTGCAACCTACAACAACATTTGTCAAAAATTTTAAACAGAAAATGAACGATTTAGTTTACACACCCACAAGAACACAAACAAAAGAACTTTACACACCAAAAGACCTTCACGACTGTAAATACGTTTTTATTCGAAATGATGCAGTCAAAAAACCCTTATGTCCTACTTACTCCGGACCTTTCCAGGTAGTTGAACGACACCCCAAATATTTTAAGCTTGCCATAAAAGGCAGATTTGATACTGTCTCCATAGACAGACTAAAACCAGCGTACTTGGACTTACCAATAACGGAAAGTATGACCGAACAATCTACACCTACAAAAACCACATTATCCAAACCAACCTCCACACCGACAAATATACCAGCAAACATCACCACAAAATCTGGAAGAAAGGTACATTGGCCGAAACATTTTAAGACTCATATTACATATTAATAAATACTTTCAATATTTATCAATCTGCGGTGGGGGGTATATAGGATACAAATTTCTTCTAGTCTTAAAATAAGCAATAAAAACATACTTAAGAACATTCTAGAAATTTAGGATCAAACCCGTATTAACATTTAAATTACATTTTTATATTTTTCAACCAATCAGCTAAAAACATGGAATAGAACATTCTAGAAAATATGGATCGGAAGTGAACCAACAGAAAATATTTAGGCTCGAAAATAAAATAGTAAAATACAAATCTGATTGGTCAATAAATGTCTACGCGCAAAAGTTTTAGGACGATTCTTTGATCCACCTGTAGGATATAAATAACACAGAGTTAGGAAGCCCCAGAGAGAAGACACAAGCTTACACACAAATGAAGACACAGAGAACACAAGCCACTAAGCCAGTAGCCGATATTATGTCCAACCAATTCCTTTCCTTCCTCAACTAAAGTTCGTGACCTCTTTTCAAATGACCGAAAATTATTTTCAAAAGGAAAACCCGACAAACTTTCTTTCATCTACGAGACACGCTGTCACCAAAGCCATAAAACCCGCTATAAACTTAATGTAAGTAAGAAAGACTTATTTACGGACTTCGTTAACATGACCCTACGCACATCTTTAAACAAATTTATTTTCCTTTTGTCAAACTTCATTTTCTAAAAGGTCATTTACACATCATATATTTTTGTTAGTTTTCATATTCTGTTATATGCATATTAAATTGTTTGTTGTTTAATGTTCGTTGTGTTCTATTCCATTTCTTTCACGTGATTGTAAAGTTTTGTGTTGTATTTGTGGTGGGAATAATTTAGAGAGCAAATCAACAGAAATAACCAAATTACATACTCCCCCCACAAATTTCTGATCTGTTTTTACGATGAAGTGCCTACCAATTAGGAAGTGCCTCCATTTATCAACAGCATCAACTATTGCAAGAGCCTCTTTCTCTACTGATGCATAGTTTAATTCACTGCCTTGTAGTGATCTTGAGTGAAAGGCAACTGGTCGATTGTCCTGACTGAGTACAGCGGATACAGAGTTGAGGGATGCATCGGTTTCCACGACAAACATTAGATCATCGCTAATTGCAGTCAGGCTGGCATTTATAAGATCAGTTTTCAGTGTCTGGAACGATAATAAAGCCTCCCCTGATAACGGAAAGATTGTTGTAGATTTCAGGTTTTTAATTTTGTCCGAAAACCTACTTATCCATTTTGCATAATATGCAAACAATCCGATCATTCGTTCCAATGACTTTGGATTTTGGGGTGCAGGTAATTCTGTAAGTACCCGTAGACGCTCTGGGTCAGGCTTGATGATTCCCTCAGATATCCGGTATCCCAAATGATCAATTGTCTGGGTAGAGAATTGGCACTTCTCCTCATTGTAGGTCCAGTTATCCAGTTTGGCAGCCTTTTGGAAACGCTGAAGATTGATATCATGTGTTTCCTTGGTAGTGCCATAGATGATCAAATTGTCAACATAGGCATAAGTCTCCTGTAAACAATGTTCCTTGAGGAATTCATCCATTTTCCTCTGGAAACAAGCAGTCCCATTAATCACTCCAAAAGGCATCCTAGTAAACTGGTACAGTTGACCCCCAGATTGGAAGGCAGTGTAGGGTCTGTCATTTGGATGTATGTTGGTGGTATGCACTCTTCAGATCTATTGTACTGAAGTACTTATACTGTGCTAGTTGGTTGACAGTGCTTTCGATGTTGGGCATGGGGTATGCATCTAGCAGTGTGTATTTGTTGACTGTTTGAGAATAGTCAATAACCATTCTCTTTTTATGATTACCGTCCTCTTTCACGACCAATGGTTGTGCCCTCCATGGGGATAGACTTGGCTCAATAATCCCCTCCTTCAGTAACCGTTGTGTCTCTGAGTCAATGAATTGCTGGTCTGGCTGTGAGAATCTCCGCGGTTTGGTTGCAATGGGTTTGATGACAACACTTTCATGTTGCTCTTGAAAATTAGTTCCAAGGATCACATCAGTACACAAATCTTCAATTACATTTAAATTGATGCTTCTGTACTCACGTCCAAGATGGCTGAAGTCCACAACACAATATCCTGCAATTTTTGTGGTCTGTGCACCTGCAGCCATGCGAATTGATCCTGAGCTTCTGTGTTGCTTTAGCCTAAGCCTTTTGGCAACATTGTGGCTTATAAAGCTTCTGTCGGTGCTTCCACTGTCAATTAAGGCTTTCAGTTTGTGTCCTTTCATAAACAGATTAGTGGATACTTTAAATCCCGACTCAGTAGCAGCAGAAAAGATAGTTGAAAGTGTGGGGCCTTTATCAATTGACATTGCATGGATAGCATCGACAACAGCAGCTGACTGAGTACTGGAATTGCCTGAATGGCACAGTTTTGCAAAATGTCTGATTTTGGAACACTTATGGCAAGTCACTTGCCTTGCAGGACACTTATTTCGTGGGTGACGTAGATTTCCACAAAACCAACATCGTGGTTTTGTAGCGGCTAACGTGACTTCCATAGACGGTTTCTCTTCTCTAGCAGCTGCACTCATGGTAGGTGTAGGAGAATCTTGTTGGATAAAGGCAACAGCATTTTTTTGTGCAAGGTCGAGAGATCGAGCTTGACTGTAAGCGTTCTGTAAGTCTAGCGTTCTATTTTCCAATAGCCTTTGTCTAATAAGGTTGGATTCCAGACCATTGATGAACGCATCACGAATAGCTTCTTCCTTATAAACTTCTGCGGTCACTGGTTTGTAGTTGCAGTCTTTAGACAATTCAGTGCCTGTAGGTATTGGTCGATAGATTCACTCGGTTTCTGGCGACGACTTGACAGGAGATGACGTGCAAATATTTCGTTCGTTGGTTTGACGTAAATATTATTTAGTGTCTGTATGGCCTCTTCGTATGTATTACAATCTTCTATGTAGTCATACACAGACCGGTCTATGTGGCCTAACAAGACATTTAATTTGTCCAGGGGTCATCCGAGTGTTTGAATGACGTCCAAGTAATTGTTGAATGTCCGGTACCAAAATGTCCATTCTTTAGCGGCGACTGGTGAATTAGCATCCTGGTTGTATCTTTTTGGTTTTAAGACTTTATCCATTCTGAATAACTTTAAGTTGAATAAATTGTGGCGAATAATTAGAATGTAAAGAATACTTTTAGGCGATTTAGGTTTTATTCAACTTAAAGAACGCACGAGTGTAATGCAAGAGGGCGATTTGAAATATGTAAACAAAGGGGGACAATCCCCTAGAAAGGGACAGACAACTCTGAAATGAGCATCATTTTACCACAGGTATGCCACTGAGAGGAGAGAAGTAAGATCAATTTCCCCTACACTTCTGTGTTTGAATTAACAGGCCCCAAAGATTGACCGTTAAAGAAAGATATGAATGAAGGTCAATTCCTCGCGACCGGCCTGTTGAACGAAGTAACGAATCCAGTTAGAATGTAGGTCAAGCTATCTGCACTCCATAACCCCAACTTGGTAGGATGAAGAAGGGAATGCAGGTCATTGAGTAGCACGACCGGTTGGGGACGAGGAGGATGAAGGAGCCAAATGATTGGCCGAAGCCTTAGCGCCGGAAGTAGTACCCTTTTCGTCAGAGAAAATAGGGATAAAGAATTTCAGTTCTGGGACAGCAGTCGGCGTGACATGTGTTGAATTTGTCGCCGAAACTCCGGGGAAGAGCGGAAAGAATCTTGGATAGAAAATAACAGGTGCCTTCCCGCCAAATTCTACAGGACACCGCTCGCCCGTAAAAGAAAGGAATCTAGGAAATGAACTCATCGAAAAAAAGATAAGTAAAGTAAAGTTGGCAACCGTAGTCGAAGGCGACCAGCGATAATGATTCTCTACAGAAACACCAAAGTGAAAGTACGTTCACCAGATGGAGACACGGAATACTTCGACATTGTTGCAGGAGTATTACAAGGAGACACACTAGCCCCGTACCTCTTTATCATCTGTCTAGACTATGTGCTTAGGACTTCGATCGACAAAATCAGAGAAAATGGCTTCGAGCTGACTAAGAGAAGAAGCAAAAGGTACCCCGCAAAAACAATCACGGACGCCGACTACGCTGATGACTTGGCGTTACTAGCGAATACGCCTAATCAAGTAGAGACACTACTGCATAGTCTGGAACGAGCCGCAGCTGGCATTGGCCTACATGTCAATGCAAACAAAACTGAATATATGTGTTACAACCAAACGGGCAACATTGCCACACTAGACGGAGCCTCTCTGAAACTAGTCGACAAATTCACCTACCTAGGAAGTAGCGTCTCATCAACCGAAAAAGACATCGACACACGACTGACGAAGGCATGGACAGCTATCGATAGGCTCTCGATGATATGGAAGTCGGACCTAACTGATAAAATGAAACGCAGTTTCTTCCAGGCAGCGGTTGTGTCGATACTGCTATATGGATGCACCACATGGACGCTTACGAAGCGGCTGGAGAGGAGGCTGGACGGAAATTACACAAGAATGTTGAGAGCAGTATTAAACAAGTCCTGGCGACAACACCCCACGAGACTCCAACTATACGGACACTTGCCCCCCATCACGAAAACTATACAAGTTCGACGAACCAGACACGCAGGACACTGCTGGAGAAGCAAGGACGAGCTCATAAGCGATGTACTCCTGTGGACCCCCACATATGGATGTGCAAGAGTGGGACGACCAGCACGAACTTACATACAGCAACTATGTGAGGACAGAGGATGTAACCCTGAAGACCTGCCGGAGGCGATGAATGATAGGGAGAAATGGCGAGAGAGGGTCCGGGATATCCGCGCTGGCGGCGTGACATGATGATGATGATGACATCTTAAACTGTTTTTCCTCCTAACTTTCCCAAATATTGGAACTTATATATGTATTAGGAAAAGGAAAGAAATAGACAAAAGAAATTCTTTTCATAAACTGGAAACGAACGAGTGGACTTAACTACCTTTTCAAGTTTTAAAAGTAAAGAAGGAAAGAAGAAAGAAAGAAAGAAAAGAAAAGAGAGAGAGAGAGAGAGAGAGAGAGAGAGAGAGAGAGAGAGAGAGATTTGTGTTTAAGACTGCTGGTGTAATATAGCCGGCACCTTAAATATTTGTTTAATCCTCACGTATTAAAATTTTGTTATATTTTAAATGTCCCCTCGTGTCGAAATTTATTCATTGTGTTGTTTACCTACCGAGTTGCCTTCTTTTGCACACATATCTTTTTCAGCTTCTTTCGCTTCAATTTATTCTCGCTAAATGTCTCATTAGACGGGAGATTGGAATTGCCGATTACAGTGAATAATATTTTATCTCAACATAGAAGTCTATGTTTTCCGTTATCCAAGGGGGTAGGAAGATGAAAGGATTTGGTGACGTATTTAAAGTGAATTTGGAAACCCCCTTGCCAGCGGTGGTCAATCTAGCCCCAAATTAACACACACATTATTTGCCAGGTACCTTATGCCCGAAACAGGCGTCCTGACTAGGACTTATTTTGCGAGGGGTCAAGTGCCAGATTGCTCTGACGTCACACGTGCGTAAAATAAACTCCCGTCCTGGGATAAATATTTATGCACCGTCACATTATCTTAAAAAGAAAACTGCATCAGAAAGAAATAATTTCAAATTTATTGTCTAGCGCAGGATTTATTTTGGCCATTGAAGTTTCGATTTATATTTTCGTCCAATGAGGATGACTTTCCTGGGTAGTATAAAAGGCTACGCAAACATTCTCTCACTCTCTTCCTCACTCATTCTAGCAACAGAATTGACAACATCAACATGAGGAGAGCGCATCTAATTTCTGAACCATTGTTTTCTCTTGGAGATCATTCCTTTATCATTTATTCATTCCTCCTAGACCAACTAGTCCTCGAAACTTGAAGTTGGATGCTTAATTCCTGCTCTAACATCCACAACTGCTTTCTTGCCTTTGTACGATTAACAGTACAGGGTTTTCTTTCAAAATTTCAATTTTCATTTCTCTCTAAATCTTCAAAGTCTAATTTAAAAACCATTTTCTGAAAGCACTTACTCATTTAGAATAGAAAAATATTTGAAAGAAAAAAATATGGTTATTATGACTGAAAATTTCTATTTTCATTTTTTTTTCTAAATCTTGAAAATGTCCAACGATTTTTTAAATAAACTTTTGAATCATAAAGTAATTTTATAGAAAATAAAATAATGCAACCATTTCACATATATAATCATTACATTACAAGCACTCACATAATATATATATATATATATATATATATATATATATATATATAGAGAGAGAGAGAGAGAGGAACAAAACTGACAAGACAAATAGGAATATTTCTTTGGAACTATTTATTTTTTAATTGTTCTCAATTATATTCTTCAGTGCATTTTTTCTTTTCTTTTTTTTTCATAGTGAACTTTACATCTCTGTTTAAATCCTGATTCCCTATAAATAGATACATTTATTAATTTATGATAAAATGCTGATTTTTTTTCTTAACCAAAGATACGAGGATTTTTATCATTTATAATGAAATATCAGATATCATTGGTATTATTTATTACTTAACTCAACAGTACTGAAACTCTGTTACCAAAAAATAAAATTGCATGAATATATACAAGGAGTGTATTTACTTTTGGACTGCTACGTATCAATTGGTGTAGAATTTGTGACATTTCTGTGCATTAAAATTTAACAATGAAAGCACCATTCTTTTCTTAGAAAAAAAAACCGACTTAATTATCGTTAATTTTTACATGTCTTGTCTTTCATATATTTGATTAAAATTTTTTTTTACTGCAACTAACTCCAGTCACCACTTATACCCTAGTAAGGAACAAAGATTAAAGAACAAGATCAAACACATGTTCTTATCCTACCCTGACAGCTACTTAAATCTAAAATCCTCATTTAAAAAATGCAGAGTTACCTGTAATATCAGCTAAAAGTGTTTTTCATTTCTACCAGAAACAAGAGCTCTTATAATGTCACCCCTACGTATACAAGTGAATTTCAGTTGCCAGCATGAGGAATATTTTAAAAATTAATTAGTTTTGCAGACCATCTCGGAGACAGTTAAGCACTGTATAAAATGCGTGGCATTTAAAAGCTCCTCTTAGTAATATAATGAGATATCTCACAATTAATTTACAAAGAGATTTCCTCTCTGTGACAATACAGAATTTTCACTACTGAAACCATTCAAATACACTGTCCCCTCCTCCTTTAGACAACACAAAATAAAGGCAGTTACCTACAATAAAAGGGGCAGTGATGTGACCATGGAGCCTAGGTTTCAGAGTGGAGCACAACCTTTGTACCATGTCTACTCGCTCAACTCCTCTTCTTGTGCAGAGCTCCTGTTGAACTTTCACACTTACTTATGATCCTGCTTAACCACAGTTGATCCTACCTGGTACCTAAACATATGTGAGCTCACAGTCGAAGTGCACATGTGCTAGCTTGTAGTGATTCTGCCTATCTGTGGTCGATCTTGCCTGAAAGCGAACACATGCTAGGCTCATGGCCAAACCTGTCCTTTGCTGACTATGTTCAAGCTCACAGCCAAACTAAATCTCTGCCGACAACATTCCAGCTCACCACAGTTTCTGATGATGCTCCAACCTGCAGCTGCTCCTGCCATTCGCAGACAATGCTCCAGCTTGCAGCTGAACCAGTTTCCTCTGCTGACCATTTTCCTGCTGACACAGTAATCCACTGACTGCATGACTACGACATACCAACTGTCCTTATTAAGGAAAGCACAATAGAAGATCTTATCTTTACAATTGCAAACCATCATTCGAGTCCTGAGACGTTCCTGACCTGCCTACCCTACGAGACAGCCTTGTTCCAAACTTCGAGACGGCCAGTTGACCGGCAATGACCCTCTAGCAATGAAACCCTGGCCTACTCGATACTGATCCAAACCATCCTTAACCAAATGACAGAACCAACAGACCACTTCCAGATTTGTTTGTTAATACGTCATTTCTGTAAATAAAACAGACGTTTTGTTGAAATTTACATCTTCGTGTTTGTTTCCGCATTGTCTTTTTAGCGATAGGAATGTTTGTTACCATTTTAGCGAAGAGATGTATTCTTACGCGTTTGTGTTATTTCCTCAATAAAATTTTAAAAAATAAAGGAGGAGGTGGAGAAGTAAGAAGAGGAAGATGCCGTTGGGTTTTATATGAAGGTTTTTAATGGCAGCATGGAATAAAGAGTTTACGTTTATGCTGCCAGTCTCGTAGGAAGGAAAAAAGTAAGGAAACGATTTGAAGTTATGAGAGTGGAGAAAGCAGCACGAGTTGTTGGATGTGCGAGGGAGATATGTTCGCCACAGTGTAGCAAAAGTCGTATTTGCTGTTTGAGGAGAGAAACGTTGAAGTCACTGTGAATTTGTGGTTCTGATTGTTTCGGGGAGAAGTTTGAATGTCTCCAGAAAAAGTTGCCCAGAGGTGAAGTCGCTAGGTGTCGGAGCGAAATACTGCATCGCAGTTGACATAGCCAATTTTGGGGGTGACGTAAAGTTGTTCCTGTGTGTAGTTTATTGAATTCATCTATATCATATTCAACTGGGAACCTTTGGGCTAAGAGAAATAGACACAAGGGGTCCATAAATTAAACTGCTTCCCTCTTTGTGTCCATGCTGCTGCTGCTATTGAAGAGCAGACAGTGAGACATCTGCACTGCACGAAGTTGTTCAGCCAAAGATAGTGTTTGACGGTTTCCCCAATTTGTGCGGCCCAGAAAGGTGGTTCGGTTTGAATAGGATAAGTCATCCTGACTGGGTGAAATTATGAGTCGACCCTAACGATCGAATCAAATTACGCGCCAAACAAAAATACGAAATTCCTTCTACCACATCTTAACTGTTATCACATTATTTCTTATACAAAACTTTGTGGGGTCAACATCCTTTCAACCCGACTACATTCTCTTTTAATTAGATATTTAAAAACAAAGAAAATTTTTATTTCCATTTGCAAAATATTAAAAAGTAAATGATAAAAATTTGTATTGTTGAACCTGACAGAAAGCTTGGACAATTTCATGCATCAACTTATGCCAAATAAGCAGGGATTAGCACTTGCTTAAAATAATAGTGAAAAAATATTATCGTAGATACTCCAACATCTCAAAATATAACATCCTCAAAGAAAGAAATGCTTGAGTCACCTGTGATGTCATTTACCAAAACGGAATTCCTACGTTTTATGAGTGAAATTTCTGTTGTCAACACACGAACTTTCTAGAAATAGATCAATTCTAACTGCCATTTCGGAAATAGTTTTAACAAGCAGATTAAATACCAGTGAAATTATTTACGGAGTCGCTAACCAGATTACCTGTGATTGGATGGAAAACAGTCAATCACAGACTACCTTTTTAGATTTTCACCAAACTTCTACGAGGGAGGTTTTTATGAACACGCTTTCTCTTTTGCTTGTGTGAATCCTCAGAGTCAACATACTGTTCTCTCAGTCATCTTAACACCAAGATACGTGTGAGGATTTTATTCAGCATCTGCAACACAGAAACCAATCCAGCCAAAAGGAAACAGGAAATATAAACCAGTTAAAAGGATACTTCTTTCAAATAAGTTTCCCGCAAACCAACTATTTGCAAGAGCTATTTTTTCCTTCCTCTCTTTTCCTGTAAATACAAGTTTTTATAACATTTTCATCTGTGTTGTGTTCCTTTCTTCTTGTCGACGTCACAATATTCGTTACCAAATAAAGTTGGATAAATCCAATAATACATCGTACTTAAAAGCTCCTCTTCGAAGTATATTGGGTTATTTCATTGTAGCTTATATTTAAAAGAGGAATTTAGACAACACAAAATATTTCCTGGAGAGACCATTTCTGAAATTGCTCCCTTCTCTTATATAAAGGCAGCTACTGACATAGAAATATCACCCGGTTCGTGGCTACGGAGACAACCTGGTCTACTCTTTATAACTTCTACTTGTGCCGGCTGTCTGGCATTTATGATGGATGGGGCTTCAAGTGATGGGGTTTCAGGTGGGTGATGAAATCAATGACAAGCAGTGCATAGCACTAGACCTTCTGGTCTAGTTAAAGCTATGAGCAGTCATTCGTGCTGAACTTACATTGCACTTAGCGAGTCCAAGACCCCACAAGGTCATCTAGCTCACAATGCATTAAGTGAGCCGATGACAAACATAGTCCAACAGGGCACGAGTCTAAGCTCTTGCTCAACTTCCCCACTAGAAAAAAGACCTTGCGTGAAATCCTGTCTAGTGGTGGGTAGGGATAAATACCGTGGCCACGGGGCTTCGCTTCAAAGTGTAGTGTGACCTTGCACCACTCGGTCTACTAAAAGAAATAATATAAGAAACCTCACATTTACCGGCCCTCAAACATCCCCTGGTAAAAGCTTGTGTGATTGGCCTAGAGACATTGTCGGCAACCAATCAGAGCACACAAGACATACAACATTAGGTTCTGTTTTGGAGTACAAATAGAAACGCAAGAGAGACATTGCTCTCTTAGATACGCTGCAGACCTTCCAAGTAAGACGTTAACACGCCAGCGACTTATAAGAGCCCATGATAACGTAAGGTCGACCACATGGAAGCAACAGACATTTAACAACCTAAGTGATAAGATAAGTTCGCTGGCATATTATTTTCAACCAAACACTTAACAACTCTAGCTCTTCATTAATTTTCATTCTTATGTCCTGTTTTCTTTGGCGCTAACTTTTATGCTTATTTTGTACGTCTCATTGCTACGATTTGCAAAATAATTAACACTACTCACTTCGATTCCTCCCCGTGCCGGCCTTTTCGACTGAATTTCCACGCTTGCTTACGATCCCGATATTTGTGATTAATCCTCGTCTAGTTGCTAAAAGTTCTAGCTTCTGTGATCCCATTACCACAGTCAATCTGTAAAGGGTGTATGTTCAAGCCCGTTCGTGATTCCGTTTCTCCGGTCTTAACACGTTCAAAGTCCACTGCCTAAGCGTACCTGTGTTAGCTTGTAGCGGTCCCATTTCTTCGCAGTGATCTTACCTTGGGGCTAAACCTGCACCAACTCACGGTTCGATGCACAAACATCAACCTTGCAGCTGATTCAGATCCTACCTTTAGCGAACACATGTTTGACTTGGAGCCGAACCTGTCCTCGACGGACTCTGTTCATACTTGCAGCCACTCTCGACCTCCAATGCCGACACCAAAGTCCCTGCCGACTGCTGATGATGACTTCAGCCCACAGCAACTTCTGCTTTTGCCAGCCCGCAGCTAAAATCAGTTTCCTGCACCAAACCTGTTTCTCCCTCCACTGTTGATATTCCAGTCAGCAGCTGAACCCGGTTTCCTACGCTGACCACGTTCCTGTCTTCGTTGACAATACTCCAGCCTGCAGTTGAAGCAAATTTCCTACATCGACCACCGTCGGGAGTAAAAAAGAGAATATGAAAACTGAGTCGACTGCGTTTGCTGGACAAAGAGAAATATGTCATGAGGAGAAAGAGAACAGAGACATATCTTGAATTTTCCTTCTGGTTTTCTGTTGTAGTTCTTATGTGTTTGATCGCTGGTTTCGTCTTCACAGGTTCGTGTCTGGCGTGAGACTCTTTTCGGAGCTCACTCCAAATTTGGAGCCGTAACTTTTGACTATCTTCTCATTGTCCTGTCTAGTTTTCTCTCGCGTTTTTACCTTGTCACGTCTCTGAGTCAACTGACTTTAAAACCCCAGTCGTCTCCTTACTTCCGCCTGGTGTCAGAGGGAGGACATATCCATCTTCGCCGATTCTTCATATGTGCAGAAGATTTGGGATCTTAGTTTTTTTCTAGTCATTTTTAATTACAATCGTCTTCCTCTGTGACTGGCTAACCTACAACAAGTGCTTTGCCCTGACTCACCAGAGGACAGCTGATCGTTTCCTAGAATATGTGCCTGCTTTTTCTTCTTATCATTCATTTCTTCTCTCGCTCTCCTTCCCTAGAAATTTACTTCCCGTTGCTTTCTATATTCAACTCTCCATATCACGTTACAGTACAACCAACTCTGTTGAGACTACCCGAATGTTATGCACTCCCACGCCAGTCCACGAATGACGGCCTTGTTCTCTGCGGCAACGTTGAATAAACCGGGACTTCGATCATACTGCCTTTAAACCGATGCGTCCTCTTTGACCGTCTCCAGCTTCGTCTATTACCTGCCCAACGGCCTAGTTCTACACTCCTGGTGACCGACGACTATCAGCGGATTACTGACGTCAACCCGGTGACCAGCTACAGCGACACTAGCAATACCTATAGCCTACATTTGAGTCTACTCATACAAACTCCAGCTCCACTGGCTTACACATGAGTCCAGTCATACCAACTCCAGCTACACTGGCCCACAAAAGACTCCAGCCACACTGACTCCAGTCATACAAACTCCAGATACACCATCGGCTTACACCAAGCCGACCTGACTCTCAACACTGCTGTGATGTAGGATCCAATATCCTACATCAAGTTAACCTTTCGTGTACGATTCGCTCAATAAAGGATTGTTATTTAAATTTTATCCTCCTTGTCCGTGTCATTTGTCAAGTCCTTTGTCAATCACTTTTATATTTACGAACCGTGTGCAGGATTGATATCCTCTCGCATCACCTGGTCTCGCAACAATATAGTCGATACGTTCCATCGGGTCTTTTATATTTTCTTAGTACTTTAGTATTAGAGGTTTCATGCGCATATAAATCAAGAACAAGAAGACAAACAATATGTATAATGCTTAACACTTTATATATGAATACTGAGTACACTACTGCTAGTCAGTGAGGTGGAAAGAGGTTGCAGGTAGCTGGGAGCAGTAATGGGAATATATTATATAACATCCAATTTTTTAAACTTTTTTTTTGTAAAGTTTTATTTATACTCCGTATCTGTTTTGTTTTGTACTGCTGTTTTGTTTTGTACTGCTGTGTTTCGTAATGTTTCATGATGTAATGTTGCGTTTATGAAAGTTTGTCTTGTATAGTGTCTTGTGTTTGACTGTCTTTTTTTTCATAGAATATGTTTTCATTGTCAAATTGTGTTTGTATGATATTTGATAGTTTTTCATTTGTTTCTTAGTAAATGAGTAGAGTGTTTGCTAGTGGTCCAGGAGACCGGGGTTCAATCCCATGTAATGGAAATTTACTAAGCTTTTTGGTTAGATGTGGCACAAGGCCATATGAAAGGGGCACCCAATGAGACTCGAACTCACTCGTGTAGGTTTGCTAGTCGAGCTTGCTAACCATTACACCACTGATGGTCTATGTAATGAGTGCATGTACTTATCATGTCTTTAATATGATTATTTATATTAGGCTAATATATGACTACTTGTGTTCTTGAAATGCATTTTTCTCTCCCTAAATGTGTGGTGTGGATTTTTTCTAAAGCTACTTGTGTTTATAATTGGAGTCAATTTCACCAGAAAACATGATGGTGCAAGAGTCACGTGACGCATGCGCCATGAGCCTTCTCGGGACACTGTTTTTTTTCCTTTTTTAGTTCGAGAGGTGAAAAAGAGAAGTTGCAGAGACAAAGATAAGGGAATCGCGGTAACCACGGGATGTAGAAGTCGCCGAACTGAAAACACATTTTTTCTCCTGTTGCACTGGTTTTCACGTGAGTAGTCGTTCATCATATATTTTCTTGTTTGGCCATTCAAGTCTATAGGGTAGCGGCTGTGTAGTTGTTATTCTCACGGTGATATTTATGTGCGTATGCCGTTCTAAGACGTTAGGAATATTTAGATGTGCGAAGGTCCGACCCAAGGTTTCGAAGTCTAGGAGGAAGAACGCTAAATTACGCTCTGAACCTTAATTGTTTTCTCTGCAAGGAGGAGGAACTTTAAATTACTTGCAGTATTATTGCCTCCCTTTTTTATTTAATTCACTACACTTCTTTTCTTAGGGAATTGGGGACGATTATTCCTGTGCCTTTCAGTACTTGTCCTTTCACGACTGAGATCTCATCACGAACAAACATGTATGGCGTAATTGAAGAGGGTACATATTTTTTCAGCAATGTTATTGTTGCCTACTGCATGAGCAATTGTAACGTTGGGTCTTAGTTTTTTTCCTGTTATACATCGAGTTTGTAGTCACTCATCGGATACTGTTTCAGAATTATATGGATCTATTTATCTATTTCTGTGTCTGTTATTTCTTATGTACTACCAATTGATATGCCCGTGATACAGTATCCGCAATAACAAGTTCATGACCTGGGATATATGCCACTTCAAACTCTTATTTTGTAATGCTAATAAGATTATCTGTATTCTTAGAGGGCTTTTTGTAATTGACTTTTTAAAAATCTGCTTCAGAGGCTTATGATCCTTTTCCATAAGGTCTTCCATAAATGAATTGGTGTAATTTATTATAAGCAAATACTTGTTGCGGAGCTGATAAGTATGTCGACTCTGCAAATGAATTTAAGTTTAATGCGTGCGAGTAGTGACAGCCAAAGACAATGAAGGAAACAAAGGCGAGGATAACATATACAACAAATGGTGACGGTTTATTGGCAGATTTACAGACGTGTATGAAAAACCCGTGGCGGTTGTATGTGGTATTCAGCTGGATGAGTGATGTCGATAGATGGCACAGTCGAGGTGTAGATGTGCGCAGCTGGACGTTCGACGAGGGTAGCTGGCGTAAGTCGAGTCGTTGGATGCAGCTGGACGATCGTAGCGAGAAGCTGAGGTCGGTCGAGTTTGGTAAATCGATGTCTCGGTTTTGACAGTTCGTTGGGTTAACCGGGGGCGTGTCGATTTGTTTGCTAGCCTGTACAGGGAGTCGTACGTAGGCTAGTTGTTGCAATGCTAGGGCAGACCGTAACAGCGAGTCGTTACGTGGACTGGATGCTTCATTACAGGAGCGTCGAGGTCGAAATCGGTGTTGGCAGCTTGGTCGTGTAGAGTCGAGCGAGTTGGTGACTAAGACTGAGCCGTGTCTTCGAGCGAGCGGTCGATGAAGCTAGGGCTTTGCCGTGGCCCATAGCTGTGCGGGCGTATCGTTGACGGTAGCTACGGCCTTGTCGTGCCAAATAGCTGAGCGAGCGTATCGTTGGCGGTAGCTAAGGCTTGCGCGCCAAAGCTGAGCGAGCGTATCGGGCGGTTGCTAAGGCTTGCGCACCCAGGCTGTGCGGGCGCATCGAACGGTAGCTTAGGCGTGCGCGCCAAAGCTCTGCACTGTCGAGTGAACAGGCCAGGAGGCCGCGGCTAAGACTGGCGTTATCTTAGTGCTGCGCAGGTAGTGAAGTGGTAACTAAAGGCTAACCCGATCCCTTAGCGCTGCGCGGCCGAACGATGCAAAAAAAAAAAGAAAAAAAAAAAGAAAAAAAAAAAGAAAAAAAAAAAAAAAAAGGAGAGTGAATCGACCACAAGAAGTGGGATTCAGCCTTGTAGCAAGGCGATTTGTAGAGAAAAAAAAAGGTGTTGAATGTGCCACTAGAAGTGGTGGTGAGGTGAATGCTACCACGGTAACGTAGAATCCAGCCTCGAGTGGCCCCTGAGAGCGTCCGCGTAGACCTCCGAATTTTCGCCGCCTGAAGCCTTTTTCATATGAAAGAAAGGGAACTCCACCTCTGCCGAGCCACATAAATAGAAAGTTCTTCTATAAAAAATGGATGTAGAAAATAAGTACTTCTATAGCCCGGTATAGGCTAGCGAAGAGTATTACTTCAATTTTTATAGAATTATTTCTGGCAGAAGTGTTTTGAAAATGTTGATAAATATTAATTTATCCCTTTCTTAGCTGTAACGGCCGGTTATTTCATTTTATTCCTTTATGGTGTAGCAGAAAGAACTAACTTTAAATTGCGCGTCAGACCACCATTAAATCACGTGGTGATTTATATTTCCAAATTCATTGTCTGACGCGGAAAGCATTTGACCGTTGAAGTTCGATTTGTATATTTCGTCCAATGAGAATGATTTATGCCATTCTGCCCCGGTGATTTTCCTGGGCAATATAACATTCTTTCGTCCTCTCTTTTCATCTGACCGATCCAGCTGCAGGCAGACCACATTTCAACACGAGAGAGCGCATTCAACATTGGGCCACTGTTTTCCTTTCTCCTAAATCAACTGGAACTTGAAACTTCTGGCTGAATGCTAAATTCCTGCTCAACTATTTACAACTGTCCTTCTTTTATTATTACTCATAGCACAAGGAAAATTTCGTTTCAAGCTGCCATTAAAGCTTTCCTTTTGAAACTTATCAATATTCTCGTCGACTCATTGTTTCTTCTTACTCTTAATATAACAAAAGCAACAGGACTCATCAACCTTAACTGCTATTATAGTTAAAAATGGTAACCTTATCTGATTTCTTGTTATAATGAGTAATTAAGTGACCTAAATATGTCAGTTGCTTTGATATAAACTCGCATTTTTATTTATTTAGCTTTAAATATGCCTTGCGTAGTTGACTGAACACTTTGTTAAAGGAAAAGGATTAATTCTTATAAAAAAAAACATGAATCCTTTCACGCAAAATAAAACAGCACTTTGATAAAAAAAAAAGAAAGGAAAAAATAAAAAGACAACCGTGCCTCGTGCGTACAACTAAGAACTATTTATTAGCAAGTAAATAAAAATAAATAAAAACGAGTTACAATGTTTTAAAGAAAAACACGAGTTGCTAAAATTAATTGTTATTTTAGCGACCAGTCAAAAAAACTGAATCAAGTAACAATGATACAAATTGATTCGAAAAAACACTGGGTCACTCATGAATTACAAGGAACTTATATGTCTTCAACAAAAAAGATGCTGGTACTTACAACTCCAAAAGTGGTGTTATATGAATGGAAAAAAAGATTTGGAAAAGTCTCTTTGGCGAAAAACCTCTCCACTCTTCCGTCAAAAATACAGCGAATAATGCAGACACATGGGGTTCATTCAGCAATTCTTTCAGCACTTGTATGGGACAGCAAATTCAAATGTATACCTCATGGTCTGAGTCAAGACAGCACAAATTCACTGATACAGGCAATAGCATATTTCGCTAGGAAGAATACAGTACAGCAGGTTAAGACCGTTGACACCTCATGGTTAAAGTCAAGACAGTAAAAATTCACAGATATAGGTGACAGCATATTTCGCTAGGAGAGGTCAAGCACAGCAAAAAGTTCTCTGAGGGATTTACTCCCTATTTACTATTTTCCCTTAACTGTAGGGAACAGCAAGGTTTAAAAACCAGCACATCCGGCGAAAATACACAGGACTACAAAAATGATGTCTTCTCTGCTCCGTGGTTTTAGCTGAAAAGGTTAATTCTCTCGGCAGGCGGTAGTGACAACAATAAAAGTCCGTTCCAAGATGAGTGACACGATGAGTAGCAATTCGTTTCCGTTTGTGTTGGCGCCATTTAAACGATCTCTTTGTCTGTTTAGGCATAAAACCCACACAGAGGACTGAGAGTGAGACCTCCTGCGAGACCGGAAGTGGAGAAGGGAAAGAAGGTTTGAGAGAAGACAGAAAGAGAGCAAGTTGACAGAGCAGGAAAGAAGAGACCAGCCGTTTTGAGATTGCTGTCCAGAAAATGAAATAGTCGGCAGAGGGAGGCAGGAGAAGATGGAAGCAGGGCAGAGAAGAGAGTCAACAGATGTCAGAAAGGTGACTGCTAACACCTGTTGACCTACAGAGGCCGGGTTAACCAACACGAGATGTCAGCATTGTTAGTGGCTTTTGTAGAAGTTTCATGCTAAATACATGCCCGTGATAGTCTACAAATGCATGGAGAGCTGCACAAAAGTGGCACATAGACTTCCTCCTTCTTGCGCTTGGAGCTGACCTAAGCCTGTGTTTGTTTGTTCTTTCTTTCACCCTCTTGGTTGTGTAATACCTCTGGTCGGAAATGAGAAAGAAACCCCAGGACGAATCACTGGCCATGAGTAGTTTGGTTTAAGGAAGCTGATATAGTGGGCATCGGCCAGCCGGGGGTCTTATCACAGATGTTCCCATTACAATAAAACAATTTCAACACCAGTATTTCTGTGTTCTTCTAAATATATATAATAACACTGAAAACCAAAGAAGGAAAGACAAGATAAACTTATTTAATATCTAATGTATACAATATAAATACCAGTGGTATTAAAAGAAAGAAGAAACAAATGTCCCTCAACAGCTAAAACTATAAGCACATTGTTCCATGAACAGGCAGTATGTAGAAGGGATATGAAGAGGAAAAAAGCTTACTTGATAAGTGAGGCACTTATGACGTAATGGTTATCATTATAGGAAATGGATCTGGTGAACCAAGATCAAATCCCGGATGAGACTGCTTATATTTTCCATAGTGTTAACACCTTTGGAAAAAATATGAATCTAACTAATTTCCCATCAACTAGGATAAATAGTAGTGCAGATTGGATTTTTTATTTTGGTATTGCAATCAATCTTGGAAAAAACAACTCTGAATTCTACTGGAAAATTGACCTTGTGTTACATACTGCCCATGGCATAGGGGTTGGGTAAATGCATATTTGAAAATAATAATAATAATAATAGGACAGACTAGGTTCTTCAGCCTTGGTTAGGCAACTAGTCTAGGAGAAGGAAAACTCTGAATTCAAACCTGTTAAACTCCGCTTAAAAATTGACCTTGTGTCTGCCCATGGCGTAGGGGTTGGGTAAATGCATATTTGAAAATAATAATAATAATAAACTAAATATTATCAAATGTCATGTGACTTCTTATAAAAAACAAAAAAAAAGGAGGAGTTGCTTGAGGAGATTTGCTGTCACTCAAACTCTGGAGAAAAACTCTCAAGAAGAAAAATAGAAATAATGATAATTGTTCACTCTATTTAAGGATAATTCTAGTCAAAATTAATACTACTAATAATAAAAAACATGTTGATTCTATCTTTTTTTTCATTCATATTTTTTAGTCATATATTCTAAATTATTAATCAGAAAATGTTCCCTTTCATCTTAGTTTTAGGTTTCAATACCTTACCCCACTAGGGTATTTTCACAAATGACAAATATGTCTGAGGAAGATTTAGAAATGCTGAAATATAATATAAAAAAAATGACAACAATTTTTTAATTAAAAAGTAGGTTTATTTATCTTAACATTTATTAAAAATCAAAGAAAAACAGAAAAATTCAAATATGACAGAGGATAAATTGCCAAAAACTTTCTCCCTGAACATTTTCCACCACCATTGTCTAATAAAAAAATAATTAGTGTAACTTGATTTTATTGGCATGAAAACAATCTTTGAGGAATGATGAAACATTCTGTAATGCAGAAAACTAATTAGATCATTTAACAAATGAAACAAAATTATAATTTTGTGGTAATTTAATAAAGTAATTAGATTTTTTTATTTTTAAAAAATATTATGAGAAATAATGACTACATGATTGATTAATTGATTTTAACAGCATGACAACTCATCTGGGGTTATGTCAAAGGTTAGAGAATCACATACATTGTAGAATTATAATTTCATTTTTGTACAGTTGTTTAAGAGGTTTTTGTTCTTTTTTTTAAATATTTTATTTTAATAAAATGTCAAAATCTTATGGGATAGTTTTCTAATAATTATTTCAAATAACACTGATTACGTTTATGTTTATAATGTTTGGTATAATTTTATTTCTCTCAAAAAAGACAAAATGTCATCCATGTCAATATTTTCAAATATGTTCTTCATATTATGGTGAAAAAACATTCTCTAATGAGAGTTAAATCTCAGCATTCAATAAGAAAATATTTAATAATGTTGTCACTACATTGTTTAAAATTGGTGATAATATCATTAGCAATAATAGATAGGTGATGGGCGAGTGATTACAATATTTCCAATTATCCTATAACAAACATTTGTAGCTCATTAAGCACCTTAAAGTTACCTCTAATGCTAACTGGTATGCTAATGTGCTATAAACTACTTTGCATTGAGTTGTAAATAATACTTAGAACTAGTTGGTGTGTACCGAGACACTAATAGATTACTAACTTGCTTAAATGGTTTAGTGAATGAATAATTTTCCTTCTTATCCACTACCCATACCAATAAATGTTGTGACGTGGTATGCCACCGAGAGAGGAAAAGTAATATTTAATTTCTCCCACTCTCTGTGTTTGAACTAATGAGTCCCAAGACTGACCGGTAAAAGGGAGATATGAACGAAAGTCAAATTACTCTCACTCCATGATCCATAACGAATCCAGATCAGAAGGAAAGCCAAGGGCCAACTGCACTCCATGACCTGTGACCGGGTGGATGGAGAAGGGAATATAGGTCATTGAGTAGCATGACCAGGTGAGGTGGAGGAGGAGGAAGGAGCCAAATGATTGGCCGAGCCTTCACGCCAAAAATAGTGCCTTTTCCTCAGAGGAAATTTGGAAGGGGATCTTTAGTTTTGAGGACAGAAGTCGATGGAGAAAGACGTCTGTTCATGGCCGCTCAGGGAGAATGCCCCGTAAAAAGCATAGAACAGAATCTTTGGACAGTAGTCAGCAGAAAGGCTGACCCAGCCGATTCTGAGGTGGATGTCACTCATCCGTTACAGAAAGGAACATGAGAAGTAAACCCTTCGAAAAAGATAAGTACATCTTAAAACTGTTTTTCCTTTTACCCTTCTTAAATATTGGAAATTATATATATATATATATATATATATATATATATATATATAAGGAAAGAAAGAGACTGAAAAGATTTGTTTCGTCCACCGTAAATGAACGAATGGACTTAGATACTCTCTCAAGTTAAAGAAAGAAAAGTATAAAGAAAAGAAAAGAAAAGAAAGAAAGAAGAAAGAAAGAAAAGAAAAAGAAGAAAGAGACATTTGTGTTTAATACTGCATACCTGGCTTAACAAAGCTGATATTTTAAAAGAAAAGAAAGAAAGAAGAAAGAAAGAAAAGAAAAAAGAAGAAAGAGAGACATTTGTGATTAAGACTGCTGGTTTAATATAGCTGGCACCTTAAAAAGGAAAAAAGAAAAGAGAAAAGAATTGTTTCTAAAATCTCATAATTATTTGTTTGGTCCTCACTTATTAAAATTTTGTTACAGTTTAAATGTTCCCTTTTGTTGAAATCTATTCATTATGTTGTTTATCAATCGATTAGCCTTCTTTTGCACATTATCTTTTTCAGCTTCATATCACTTTAATTTATTCTCGCTAAATGTCTTATTTGCCTTAAAAACATTACAAGGGAATTTTGGAAATTTGACTACAGTGAAATATATTTTGTTTTAACCTAGAAGTCCATGCTTTCCATTATCCGAGTGGGTAGGAAAACGAAGGACTTGGTGGGGTATGTGAACGTGAAATTGGAATCCTCCTTGTCAGTGTCGAGATGAGTCTAGCCGCAAATTAACGCCCACATTATTTGCCAGTTATCTTATTTTGCAAAGGGGTCAAGCACCAGACTGCCCCGACGTCACATGTGCATAAAATAAACTCTCGTCATGGGATAGATATTTGTGCATCGTAACAATGTCTGTTCAGTAAAACTCAGTTTTCTTATTCAAAGTTCAGAAATGTATTTCTCATTGTGTTTTATACATTACGGTGTTGTTTGTAGGTGTAAGTGTCTGTGAGTGCATGTGTGTGTGAGTGTGTGTGTGTGTCAAGTATCTTTAGGAAATGTAATGAAAATGAAAGGGTCCTCCACATTCCCTAAACTCCAAGACTGGAGCCTCATAATTAGATGTAGTTTAAATTTAGTCTTACCTATATGCAAAGATGAAGTGAATTTCTACAGCTCCAGCCTACTGGACTTTGTGAAAAAAATAAATTAAAATATTTTTCAGTTTAGAAATACATCGATACATAGCATTTCCTTAATAATATTACCAACGTTTTTAGCTTCTTTCAAATTTTAAAAATCTTGTTCAAATGTTCTCTATTTCTAGAAAAGGAAAAGATCAAATGTTTTCTTTAATGAATTATAAAATAAAAAAAGATTATTTCAAAGTTTTATTTACTTGTTTACATAGAATAAATAATAAGATACAAATTCATCAAATATCTTTAGAAAACATTTATAAACTTTAGAAACACATTTCTTAAGAATTTTTTAATGTATATTAAATTGTGATAAATATAATCAAATATATATTGTATTGTTAAAAGACTTATCATTACAATTTTACTGTGCAGGATTAAAAAAATGAGTGAGAGGCTGAAGAAGCAGAAAATATTTTTACTCTGGAGACAATTATTGATTCTCTCTTTTTCATGTAAAACATATGAAAAAAAGAATTAGAAAAAGAGTGATATGGCAATTGCTTGTTCAGCCATGTTGTTTTATGACTGCATTTTTCTTTATTAGAAACTTTAAAAATAGGTGCATAGAATTAAGATTATACTGTAAATCATAATTTCTCATGAGCATAAATTTCAGGAAACACTTAGAAGAAAATTAATTATTTATGAAAAATTTTTAGGGTTATACTTATTTAAATACACCCGACCAAGCCGAAACACTACTGCATAGTTTGGAACAAGCAGCCGCAGGCATAGGCCTCTATGTTAATGCACACAAAATGGAGGACATCTCCACTCTAGACGGAACCCTCTTAAACTAGTAGACAAATTCACTTACCTAGGAAGTAGCGTCACATCTTCCGAAAAGGACATCGACACGAGGTTAACAAAAGCATGGACAGCTATCAATAGGCTATCGATTATATGGAAATCAGACCTAACCAATAAAATGAAACGCAGTTTCTTCCAGGCAGCGGTCACTACATGGACTCTAACAAAACGGCTGGAGAAGAAGCTAGACGGCAATTACACAAGAATGCTGCAAGCAAACTTGAACAAGTCCTGGCGGCAACACCCCACAAGACACCAACTGTACGGCCACCTGCCTCCTATCACAAAAACTATTTAAGTTAGACGAACCAGACATGCAGGACACTGCTGGAGAAGCAGGGATGAACTCATAAAAGATGTACTCTTATGGATCCCCACACATGGCCGTGCAAAAGCAGGACGACCAGCACGAACATACATTCAGCAGCTATGTGAGGATACGGGATGTTGCCCAGAAGACCTGCCTAGGGCGATGAACGATAGGGAGGAGTGGCGAGAGAGGGTCAGGGATATCCGTGCTACCAGCATGACATGATGATGATGATGATGATGGTGATAGATGATATAGCATATAATATTGTTAATTTATTATCACCAATTTTAAACAATGCAGTGATTAAATTATAGACATATTATTTCTAGTTGTATTATTCACAAATAAAAACTTCTAATTACCTCACAGTGGGGAATGCATTAATATGGTTATAAATTCTATTATGAAATTGTTTCCTTTACTATTATTGAAGTAATTCAATAGAAAGCAACATGTGCCCTATGCACAGGTGATCAAGTAGGCAGGGTAAGCACTTGCATCATGAAAAATAACAAAAATTGTTGGGTTAGTGATGTCATTAACAGCAGAATTATATTGTTTATTTGCAGTTAGTGGATTTTCAGGAAGAACTTTCATATTCTGGTCACCTTTGCAAAACATACCTGTGAGCACATTACACATATACATGTATTTGTGCCCATTGCTATCTCGTGGGGAATAAGTGTCACTCAAAGAATATTGGAGATCCTTGGCAAAATACACCCCTTGACCAAAGACAGTAGCTGTAAAAGAAACAAAACAAAACAAAAAATAAATCTTTATACCAACAGGGATACCTGGTGTTGCTCCAGTGGATAGATAATTTTATATATGACACAAAGAATTTTCACTAAAAGTTTGGGGTTGTGTGTTTTTGTGTTCAAGATATTTTAAAAGTCTTTGTCTATGCACAATTTTTTAAGAAAATAAATCATCAAATTTATTAAGAGAGGCCATAAACACAATTTACGAGGGTCAGTCCAAAGTTTTGCAATATCTTGGTACATGCTAATTTGTGGCATATATATCACATCACTGTAGCAGTTGTAAGTCAAAGATACTGTGTTTGAAAAAAGAAAGAGAAACATACAATGATTGTGCCTTTATTTTAAACTGTGATATCTCGATTCTTACCAAAAAGGAAGAGTATTAATCAAACAGTTTAAACCCAGAAAGAGGCAACATTAAGATACAACATACCTTCATTTCTTTGTATAATAATAGGGGTGATCATTTTTAAACTAAATGAGTTTTTTTTTAACCAAGAAGTTTAGAGTGAATATATATTGGTCTTTTAAGCAGATAAAACTACAATAATGAAAAAAAAGGGAGTATCCAATTTGTGTCAAGAAATTTATTACAACCTAATTCATCTACAATAAGAAGTGTTATCAATTACAAAAAAATGTGGGTGACTTAATAGCGTGACTGGAGTATGAACTCGTTTACTACGATTCCGCAGTCCATCGCTTTAACCATTACATCATGAAGACACCCCCTAGAAAATATGAAGTTTATACTAAAGAAATAAAAAAAAATATAAATGATGACATTGTGATTTAATCTAACAATGTTTATGGAGAATATGAAAAGTTTAGACAAAAAAGAAATAACAGAAAAATTGAAAACATAACCTGAGTAAAAGTAGCACATCATATTGAGATTTTCATTAGTATAATACATTTAGAATACTTTATCTCAGAGAATAAAGCAATTTCCAGTTTAATTTGCAGATTGAACCTGGATAATTAAAGGAGAAAAAATCTTAAAACTTACCATTTTTCCCACAGTAACTTCTATTAAAACCATGTTCATTAATTTTTTCAGTTACAGCTTCACTGGTGCCATGCCATAAGTTTTGAGTCTCATTTTGAGTTGTCTTAGGATTTATCATGTTCATTTTCACCAGCTGAGCTTGATATTGTATGTATAAACTTTTGTTTTGGATTCTCTCAATCTGAAAGGTGAATACAAATATAAACAAGATTATAAATGATTTCAAATCAAATCAAATAAATAGTTTATAATATCTACAAACAACTGAAATGCACTTTAGTCTGTTTATATATAAAATGCAATGTGAAATACATGTATGTATTGGTCATGCAACCTGCTTTCATTACAATTAAAAATCAAACATCCTATAATGATAAACAGTAATTATTGCATTTGGATTGCTTTGATGGTGACTTTGTCTCTTGATTCTGGGCAGTTCTAAATGAGCCTTCTCAGGGCACAGTTTTTTTCCTTTTTAGTTCAAGACATAAAGAGGAGAAGACACAGAGAGACAGCGAGGAAGGATTCACGGTAACCTCAGGATGTAGTAGCAGCCGAATTGAAAACACAATTATTTTTTTCCTGCTGCACTGGTTTAAATGTTCACCTTATATTTTTCTTGTCTGACCATTCAAGTTTATAGGGTAGCGGCTGTGTGTTTTGTTATTCTCATGGTGAAAGAAGCGTGCAAAGGTCCCACCCAAATTTCGAGATCCAAAGGAAGAACTAAAATTACTTGCTGTATTGTTGCCTACCTTTGTTTTATTAAATTCATTACACTTCTGTAAATAAGCAATAAAGAAAAGAAATATAAATTCACTACAAGCTATTTTGGCCAAAAATGTCAGGAAAAATTAGCCATTGGAAGATAAAACCCTTTAGCAGCAAAAGTAATGTGGTTGCATGGCTAAAGAAGGTGAGGCTCATGGTGAAATTACAAAATATAGTAGACTTAGCAAACCTCATACAATTGTACCTGGAGGGCGATGCATTGGCGCTATATTTGGAGTTGAACAGACAGAAGTAAAGAGGATTGAGGATAGGTTGAAAGAAGTGTTCACGGAAGGTATTTTCTTACAACAAATTATCCAGGATCCACTGGGCTGGACAGACAGTAGATGTCTATACAAATGAAATTAGGAGGCTCGCTGGTTTGTCCAGTTTTGCCGGAGAAGGACTAGAAACTGCAGTTAAGTTGGCATTTGTGAACGGGTTTCCAGAGGATGTGTCAGTTGCGTTACAACAGTTACCAAATGTCCCAGGTACAGTTATGGATGAACTAATAAGCAAAGTGCAAGTACTCAAATGAACCAAGCAACAGGTTTTGGAGCAGTGGCAGTAAAGTAGAAAGCAGCTGAGGAATGGCAATGCCCATTTGAGGGCGGCGGGATGCAGAGTAGTTGCAGAAGCAAGAAGAAAGCATTCAGAGGAAAATGCTTTAAGTGCCAAAGTCCACTCTTAGTCAGGGATCGTAAGGCAGATATAACCTACTATTGTTGTGGAAAAGTAGGATATGTAGTGCACTACTTGATCAGGGAAACGAAGGAAGGAGGGTTACTACTGCACCAGTAGCTGCTCTTACTATCCAATAAACACGGTGCTCCAGACACTACCAATAATCGAGGTTGTGATGAACAGCAGGAAATTAAGAGCCCTGGTTGACACTGGCTGTACAACAACCTTAGTGACCCCAGAAATCGGAGAAGACAGGAATGACAAATCAGAGATGAAAACTGGAAAGAGATCAGCTTGGTGAAATTAGTAGTTAGTGTAATGAAGCTGAAGATAAATGCACATGTCATGGATAGGATGGTAGAAGGGATAGACCCTGTGATAGGGATGAATGCAATTCATCAGTTAGGAGAAGTCCTGATCAACGGTGATGGAGTGGACTTCAGAGCAGCCAAGGGTGCTGTAGCAGTTCACTTGAGTGAGGACTGCGAGGTGGGCAAAGAGAAAGAGGAAATGGTCATAGAGGATGAGGATTTCTTAGCAGAGTTTGATGGAAGAGCTTGGACTGTCGAATTGTACTGGAAAGAAAGCCTACCAGAGTTGAGAAACAGAGTGGCATGTCATGAAAGTTCTCTCAAGGGCATAGTTAAGGAGGATTTTGAGAGAGAGGTAGGCAAATGGATAGACGAAGGCGTGTTGGTGCCATGGAAAAGGTAAAGGAAGGCCTGTGTTTGACTTTTGCGAGGTGAACAGTCATGTCGAGTGCCATATAGGTGGAGATGTCATAGATGTATGCGGAGAGACATTGAGGAAGAGGATGAGGATGACTGGAGTGTCCAAAATGGTGGACCTGAAATTGGCCCATTTACAACTTAGAGTGAGCAAAAATCTTTGGAAGTACCAGTTGGTCAGGTATAAAGGAAGAACCTATTGCTTCACATTGTTGGGGTTTAGATTGAACTCAGCTCTAAAAATTATGTTGACAATTTTAAGGAAGATATTGGAGAAGATGGAGAAGGTAGACAGCACCATTAGTTCGTACATTGATGATAACATTGTCAATGAAACAGAAATGATGGTGGAAGAGGTAGTGGTTCATCTAAGGAAGTTTGGATTGATTGCTAAACTTCTGGAATCCATGGATGGTGGTGCGGCCTTAAGGCTGAGGCTGAAACAGGATGAGATGGGGAATGCAATTTCGGGGAGGGAATGAGATTCAATAGATGAAGGCAGAATTGTGTAGGCCGGAGCTATTCTCCATATGCGAGAAATTGACAGGGCACTATCCGATTGCTGAGTGGCTACAAATAGCCAATAGCTACATCAAGAGGCAGGCAGAAGGACAGAAATGAGACGACATGGTGGGTGAAAGAACTACTGCTATGATGAAAGAGGTGCTGAAAGAAATTGAATGAGAGGACCCGGTAAAAGGGAGTTGGGATGTGGCAAGAACTGAGAAAGGAGTGGTGCGGTGTGATGCCAGCAGCATTGCAACAGGTGTCCTGTTAGAAATACAAGGATTGGTTGTTGAAGATGCTGCTTGGCTTCGAAAAAAAAGACGATGCTAGTCACATCAACGTTTTGGAACTAGATGTGGTCCTGAAAGGAGTCAACTGAGCCCTGAAATTGGGATTACACAATGTGTGTTTAAAGACTGACTCCGCAACAGTGGTTTCATGGGTAAAGTCGGTAGTCTCTAACGAGAGGAAGGTGAAAATCAAAGGAGCTGCAGAGATGTTGGTGAAGTGAAGATTGGGTATGTATGCTAAGAGATTTAGTCGAGGAATTTGGAATAAAGTTACAGCTAAGCTTTGAACCCTCTGAGAAAAATAAAGTGGATGTTTTTAATAGGGTAAGGAAGACTTGGCTGAGAGTGTCAGAACCCTTGGCAGAAGGGATGGCAGCAGCAAATTACTTTGTTTTTAGTGAGGAAGGTGATTCTGAATATCAACAGAGAGGAGGTAAGACAGATAGTCAGGACATGCGACAGATACCAATCAATTGACCCTGCTCCGAGTGTACATGAAGTAAGAGAGATTCAGGTTAGTAAGAATTGGGTAAAGCTAGCAATTGACATAACCCATTACAGGAACGAGGTGTATCTGTCAATGGTAGATTGTGGTCCAGGGAGATTTGCTATATGGAAGTGGATTAAGGGAGAAACAGTGGAGGTGATCTCAACAGTTTTAGAAGAGGTGTTCTTGGAAAGAGGGCAAGTGACAGAGGTGTTGATGGACAATAGTAGAGCCTTTTGATCTGCCATCTTAAAAGAAATGCTCAACAAATGGGGTGTAAGATGTTTTTTCAGAGCAGCATACAGGGCGAGCAGCAATGGAATTGTTGAGAGGCATCACTGCATTATCAATGTTTTAGCAAAAAGAAGCGGGATCTTCCCACACGAGACTGTGTTTTGGTACAACTTGTCACCAAAAACAGGACAAAAAGTGGATTCTGTGCTTCAGAATGCAATTTTTAAGCATGAGTGGCAACATCCACATGATGTACCCCCAGCCACTGAATAAAAAGAAGCTACAGTGCAAATTGGAGATGAAGTGTGGGTGAAGCCACTAAATGGACGATGCACGACACAGTGGGGGAGAGGTGTGGGAACTGAAGTGAACTCCAGAAACAATGTGTCAATTGATGGTTTTTTGCGTCACATATTGGATATAAGGCCAGTCAACGTGATTGATGAAGAGGAGAAACCCAGTCATGATGAAGCCCCAAGGTGATTGCTTAGGGAGAGATGCCTTGCTGTATGGACGGAAGACTATGTTGCGAATTGATCTTTAGATCAGGGAAATGTGCGTTTATGCTCGGAGAGAATCTTGCTAGAAAAATGTAAGGGTGCAAGAGTCTTGTGATGCATGCACAACGAGCCTTCTAAGGGCATAGTTTTCTTCCTTTTTGGTTGGAGACCTGAAGAGGAGAAGATGCAGGGAGACAGCAAAAAAGGATTCGTGGTAACTTTGGGATGTAGTAGCTACCGAATTGAAAACACAATTTTCTCCTGCTGCACTGGTTTAAATGTGAGTAGTTGTTCACAGTAATTATTGCATTTGGATTGCTTTGATGGTGACTATATGTTGCATACATATATATACTGGATACATACCGACGCAATGATAACAGACGCATGATAAACGACGCATGAAGGAAAACGCAGGAAGACTTCTTTAGAAAAATATTCACCTATCACTTTATTGCAAGGGTTCGAAAGGGTTGTTCAAGGTTTGCATGTGAGAGGGTGCTGGAGACCGAACATAAACTTCATATTTTGACCCCACTGTTATGACCGTCATGTTGAGTCTTGTTCTCCTGATGTTGGGGTCCACTCCATTGGGGCTTTCCGAGGGACCCCTCGGTCGTGTGTGGCCTTCCCTACCACATCTCGTCTCTAACTCTCTGGAAGTCAACTGGCAACTGCTTTGGCACCCAACTCAACTCAATTATATAATAATTCAACGCCCACACGATCGCCCACTGGATCTTTGAAATCGAATGTTTAATCGTCATCAAGAGGAAATAACTGTCATGCAGTTCAGAGGTTACTCTCTTCCGGTGTATCACTGTAGTGGCACAATGGGACCTTCACCTTGTCCCATATCATAAGCCTTAATCCGCCCACGCGATCTCTTTCGATTACTGGCCATTGGAATGTGTCACTTCCTTCCGGTGTATCACATTGGAATAGCATTTTTAGGCTGAGTCGAAGGTCAAAATATAACATTTGTCTCTTGATTCTGGGCAGTTCTAAATGAGCCTTCTTGGGGCACAGTTTTCTTCCTTTTTGGTTCAAGACGTAAAGAGGAAAAGACACAGAGAGACAACAAGGAAGGATTCATGGTAACCTTAGGATGTAGTACCTGCCGAATTGAAAACAATTTTTTTCCTGCTGTACTGGTTTAAATGTTCAACTTATATTTTTCTTGTTTGACCATTCAAGTTTATAGGGTAGCGGCTTTGTGTTTTGTTATTCACACGGTGAAAGAAACGTGCAAAGGTCCCACCCAAATTTCAAGATCCGAAGGATGAACTAAAACTACTTGCTGTATTGTTTGTTAGTTACCTTTGTTTTATCAAATTTGCTACTCTTCTGTAAATAAAACAATAAAGAATAAAGAAAAGAAATATAAATTCACTACAATAAATAATTATATTACCTTGATAATAGTGAAATTGGATGGAAAACAATTTTTCACTGAGTCATATTCAGTACTACGTCGCAGTTTAACTTTCAGATAATCTGTGTCATCCATTGGATTCCAATGATCAGGTAATGAAATTTCTAAAATAAAAAAAGAAAAACAAAATGATGTTGATATAAGGATGATAATAATAATGAGAAGAAGAAGAAAACAAAGAAGAGAACAAAAAATGGGGAAAAAACTTATCGTCAGGCATGATTTTTACGTCCAGTCTATTGCTGAGAATCTGGGAATAGAAATGTTCACCTCTGCATATATACAAAAAATGTCAGTCTGCTACTCAGAGGGTCAGGCGGAGGAGACTAGAGACAGATACAGAGATGGGCTGACAGAAGAGAGCAGACACAGAGCAGACAGAGCTGAGAAGACAAAAGACAGATAGATGAAGATAGGACTAAAGAGAGATAGAGAAATATACTGGGAGGAATACAGATATAGAGATCCAAAAACCTAGCAGTTTTTAGTAAAGAGCGTTCCGCCAGCTGTCTGCATGATGAGCGTGGGAACTTCACAAGCTGTCATTTTGCAAAGTGTCACACACACACACACACATACACATCACCTCCTCTGTTAAGCAACATTGATTCAGCTTTTTGTTTTCACCTTATTTTTTTTCCTTTGCCAAACCGTCTCACACTCATGTATTTCAGCCAGCAGAGAACCTGCAAACCTAACATGAGATAAGATTGACATTCTGCAAAGTGCATGATCTCTCACACTGAGATGACATGCTGTCACTCTAGTCAAAGATCATTTGCAAATATTCACGGAGAAAATTCATAAGTTGTGAAATAATAATAATAATAATAATTTGCCATAAAGGCAAATTCAGCAAATAGTATTTGGAGAGCATTAGGTGAACTTGACATTTCACAGTCCAGTATGGTTAGTCTCTATCACAATTTCAGCAAAGCATCCATCACTAAGATATTTTAAAACTTTTGGCTCATCTTTTTCTTCTCACTAATTTGCTTAAATGGCTGGAAGGTGTACTTTGCTTACTAGAGAAAGCAACTTAATGTCCTCACATTCCCTTTTTTTAGTATTATATAACTAATGCTACAACAATATTACCTTGAGAATATGCAAGATTATAGTTATTAAAACATTTCATAAATGTATTAAAATAGTTCATACCAGATTTAGTAAGGTCCTTTCTTAAAACCTTGATAGAATTAGCCTTGTTATTTTCAAAGTATTCACACATATTTTCTGAATCACGAAGATCAAAGACAATTACTCTGTTGTTGACATTTATCTTCAGTATCAACTGATTATTTTGATATGCGGTTTCAAGTTTATGGTTGATGTTAATAGGGTATTTTACAACAACTGGTTTGTTATTTTCCCTTGTTACGTAGCTCCACTGAACAATTTTTTCAGTAATTTCAGCACCTTTTATGTCTTTTAAAGTTGATAGTAACAAGGTTTGGATACTCTCAATTACAGTTGTCACATCTTCCTTATATCCACTCACGTTGATAGTGGAATTTCTGCATTCTATTTTTACATTATGTTCATTCTGCAAGTTATGAATAAACAGCATCTGTAGAAGAAAAAAAAAGTGCTGATGAACAAATGTCAAGTGAAGTGGTTTTAAAACTATAATTTTCAGACCCTTGGGGTTCATCAAATAATGGTTGGAAATTTGCAGTTAAAAGTTTAAATCAAAACCATAAATTTAAAATTTAGAAAAGCTGAGCTTGAAAATAACCTGTTGGTTTGTATATATTGTATTTAAAAAATAATCAATAAATAAAAAACCACCATCACGTCTATGGAAAAACAATTACTGGGCACATACCTGTAATATATATTAGGATTTGAAGAAATGTAATTCATTTATCAATAAAATTATTTTTAAAGTCAGAAGTTGTTCATTACAATGTGGAAAGTAAATACTAAATATTAAAAAAATGCAGGGTCCATCAGAATATTTTTGTGATAAACAGGGTCTATAACTTTTTAGGTTGGTTAAAAGAAAATAAATATTTTTACTGGGTGTCCTGAGTGTGTCACTAAATTGGATCTGATGGTGAAGTTCCAGTTTTGGAGATCTTGGGAGTGTAGGGTATCCCTTCATTACCATTAGTTCAAAGTCTGACTTTCAACTGAATCAAATTTTAGCATTAGATAACCCATAAGGAGTTAATATGCCATTAAATTAAACCATTTTGATTGGGTTGCTAGACAATTAGGAATAGGTAGAAAATAAATTTTCCAACTAGGAAGAGTATAGTAAGAAATGTCTTCGATATTTCTTTTAGATTGATTTATTTATTTTATTTTATTTTTTATGTTTATTTGATTTAAAAGTTGGTCTTAGTAAAATTTAAATCTCATGAATGAAATATAAGCAGAAAATTTTTTTAATAGAAAATTCAAAAAATTAAATAAAGTGAATGATAACAGACTTAAAAACTATATTTCCCCAAAGTTTTTTCAAAAACCAAAGCGAAAAGGTTTCCCAATTGAAAAAAATATCTTAGTTTTAATACATTTTTTATTCAATGATTTAGAGCAAATTTTCTGCTAGAAGAGATGTTGCAATTCAAAATCTTTTTAACAATTTAAACTCTCTGAGGACTTATCTGCATAACAAATAAATATTCCTCCATGCAAAATTGTTTTCAGTATTTAATTTTGAAAGAGTGAACAACAAGGGAGACAACAGAAGTAGTTTGCATAAGATCTTGAAATTTTCCAATTTTGGTTTACCCCAAAATACCCATAACTTGATTCCAGTTGGTGAATCAACTTGAAACCAATTTTACTTTCCTCACTGGAAAAATCTAGGAGTACCTTATAGAAACTTTTATGCTAAAATGTCCTTTTCCGAATAATTTGGTAACAGATGCAGAGAACTGGGCCATAATGTCATGGAAAGAATAAAAAAAAATTTGTTGGGTGAAAAGTGAAGGTGCAGTAAATCACAGTACAGTTCAAGGAATTTTGTTTGGGTTGTGTCACGTGGTCTAACACTGAGAGGAGAGAAATAAGGAATTACTACCACCCCTTTGTGTTTGAATTAGCAGGCACCAAAGGCTGACCGCTAAAAAGAGGAATAGTAATGTAGGTCAATTCCTCGTGGCTGAAGTAACAAATCCAGGTCAGAATGGAAGCCAACAGATGTTTGCACTCTGTGACCGGATGGATAAATGGGGTGTATGAATCGCCAGACAGGGGGAGAAGAAGATAGAAGCTAAAGGATTGGCTAGAATCCTAAAGCGGAAATAGCCCCCTCTTTCGTCGGTGGAAATAGGAAGAAGAAAATCAGTTTTGAAGAGAGATGTTGCAGTGAACAGATGGGGCGAATCTTGTGCCAAACTCCGGGTGAAGAAGCGGAAAGATTTTTGGACAAGAAGAACCTGTGCCTTCAAACCAGAGCTATATAAATAAATTCGCCAGCCCGTAAAAGAGAAAATACTCTCCGAAGGAACCCATCGAAAAGCTAAGTACTGCAATTGCATATTCTCTCTCCCTCTCAATTTAAAGAAAGAAGAAAGAAAAGAAAAAGAAAAGGAAGAAAGGCATTTGTATTTATGTACTATCCGCTGATAACATAGCTGACACGTTAAAAACATGTGTCCGCGTGTAGTAAAAACCTTGTTGTATTTTAATGTCCCCACGTGTTGAAATTTATTCCTTGTGTTGTCTGCTTGTCAAGTTGTCAATTGCAAGCTCCTTTTTCAGCTTCGTTCGTCTCATGTTATTTTCACTTAAATTGTCCTATTCTTTCCTTCAAAAATATTATACGGGAAACCGAAATTGCTGACTACTATAATTAATATTATTATATCTAAACCTAAAGACCCATATCTTCCATTATTCTAGGGGTAGGAAGAGATAGTGGCTTGGTGGGTGTGTGTGTGCAACATGAAATTTTGAACCCCTTGCCAGGGGCGGTCAGTCTAGCCCCAAATTAACCCCAACATAATCTGCTGGTTCCTACATGCCCAAAAAAGGACTCTGAACTAGGATTTATTATACGAGCGATTAAGTGCCAGACCACCCCGTCTTCACACGTGCGAAAAAAAATAAATACCCGTCTTGTGATAAATATTTTAATTTGCCGTCACAGTTGTAAGAACCACAACAATCAGGCAATGTCAAGTAGGCGTCAAACTATAGATTCTGAGGCAGTGCTCTAAATCCAGGAAATAGCACTCTGAGAATATCAGGTGAAAAAGATTCCAGAGCTGCTAAACTGTACCTCACATTACCAAAATATTGCAAAACTTTTGATGCACCCTAATAGATTTTTTTAAAACTGCTAGTCGATGTCAATAAACACAAGAGATAGAAGAAAAAGATTATGTTGTTGTAAAATCCCAAAACAACTTTCCTTCAATCACTTTATAAGTTTAAGATTCATGCTAACATTGACACAGGCAGCATATCAATGATGGACAGTAGAATAAGATTAAATAAAAAGTTTGAATGAAAATGGGATTCATATGTAATGTTTGGTTCTGGAAGTTTTCAGACAATGAGAGGCACTATGGAAAGCCTGAGAGTACAATAGTTAAAATGTTCGGAATATAATCTCAACCAAGATGAGAATACTTGTTTGATTTGGTTGGTTGGTTGGTTGGTTGGTTGGTTGGTTTTACTGCATGTCAACCTTTTTTGGGTTATTTAATACTGTTTTCTTTTCATGCAATTATATGGTTTCAAGTAAATATTTGTATTTAATAATCTTTTGCTTGCACACAGTTATATAGTTTTGATTATTCCTATCTAATATGATTAATTTACACACAATTATATGGCTTCAAGTATTTCAAGCAATTTTATGGTTTCAAGTAACCCATAATATTCTTTTGTAAACAATCAAAGCATCAAGCAACTATTCTTAATGCAAATATAGTTTCAAGTATTCCTAACTAATACTAATAATTCATGAAGAGATTTATTTGACCAACATATGGGATCTGAAAGGGTACTACTACTCAGAGTGGTCCTAGGAGTAATTGCAACAAAATGGTATCATACACACACACACACACATACCAGACCTCGAGAATTGTAGCCTCTCCACCAAATGCAGTTTCGTGTGATATCTAGGATACCTTTTCTGTTGGGGAGGATCTTCCAGATGGAATAAGCACTGAGAGAATGAGAATTTTAATTTCATAGTTATATTTTAGTGAGATGGATGGGAACTAAGTATTCACTTTTCTATAACAACCTTTCCGATCGTAAACTGATATATTTTACAAAGCAAACAAATTTCTAGACATACAAAGGTATTATTCATCCAAAGTACCAAAAATTACTGAAGAAAAAGGTGTTTTTTATGGAAATGTTCAACTTGATCCAAATTTCTTACCTGAAAAGTGAATAAAATTTTTCAGATATACAAATTTTAATGCAAGGAAAAGAATTAAAGTTTTACAGAAAATTTTTAAAGAGAAACATAAAAAGAAATATAAATGGGAAAATAATATACCAAAGACTTACTTGTTGTTTTGTTAATTTTTCAATGATCTCATCATTTATAGGTTTGCACAGAAAGTAAGTAGTAGAATATTTTTGGGTAATTTCATCCTTTACCTTTTGGATTATGTTTAACCTCTTTGCATAGATAAACAAGCTCACAGAAGATGGTTCAATTTCTTTGGATACAAACTGTTCTTTTTGTGCTGACAAAAATAAAATAAAGATATCAATAACATATCTGACTAGTCAAATTAAATCAAACCGTACCACAAAAAATGTTGACAAATAAATATTTTACATCTGATATATCAAGTTATCCTAAAGTTTCCAGTAGGTTTTCAACTTACTCTCTTTTTTCTGCAACTATCAATATATAAATAAAGTTTGAATAGAATGTGATAGAATGAAAAGTAGAAAGATTTTTTGGAAAATAAGACTGACACATTTTGCCAGAGGTTTAACATTCTCAGTATGCAAAAGAATATTAATTTGGTTTACCAAAAGGTTTTTTCTTTCTCATCTATCTATCTATTTATCTCTCTATCACAATACAAGGATTCAATTTTTGATTAAATTTTTTCTTTCTATTTTTTGGTTGTCATTGTTCCTTACCAAGAATTCTAAATTCAATAATGCAAGAACTTATGTTTTTGATAAAAACCAATGGTAGTTCAAATTACTTTAATAAAACTAAAAAAAAAGTTTTGAGCATTTTTTCTATACCAACTGAAAATGAAAGACTTCATTTAATGAATGACCCTAATTTTTAGCCACAAATAGGTGTTTTTATCATATAGTACATGTAATGACTTTTACTTGCCTACAAAAATATTTCTTCCACATCAAATAACATAAAGAGAAAACATTCAAATACTTATTTATATTTTTAAAACTACTGTAATACAACCAAAATCAATGCAATATTGTAGATAAACAATGTAGTTGAGACTTTGATGTAGTCTATTGTATTTACTTGGATATTCCAGATATATTAAAACCTCACAACTGATATACAATGGCACTAACAATATGATAATTATTTATGTAATTGATTAAGTATGCTTCATCATCATCATCATCATCAAGTCACTCTGACAGGGTGTTTTTTTCCTGATTTTCTCTTTCTCTTCATCTGTCCATATCATCCATCATTTCCGGCAGGTCTTCCAAACTACATCCAGTATCTTCATAGAGGTGATCGACAAACACTGTGGGGGTCCATAGAAGAACATCACTTATGAATTTGTCCTTGCTTCTCTAGCCATGTCCTGCATATTTTGCTTATCTTACTTGGATGGTTTTTGAGATGGGAGGTAAGTTGCTGTACAGCTGTTGTTTCATGGGGTGTTGCTTCCAGGATTTATTCAAGATAACTTGTAGCATTCATGTGTAGTTCCCATCTAGCATTTTCCCAATTAGTTTTGTTAATATTCATGTGGTGCATCCATACAGTAGTAGTGACACAGCAATACCTTGGAAGAAATACCATTTTATTCTATCAAACAGATCAGACTTCCATATGAACAATAACTTATTGATAGCAATCCATACATTTCTTCAGGATATGTTAACCTCACTTTCTGTAGATGAGATATTGCTGCTTAAGAACTTGTCTACAAATTTCAGATGTTCACCACTTATAGTGGAGATGTCTCTTAATTTAAAATACATGTTATCATCATCATCATGTCGTGCTGCCAGCACAGATATCCCTGACTCTCTCTCGCCACTTCTCCCAATCGTTCATCGCCTCTGGCAGGTCTTCAGGGCTACATCCCATATCCTCACATAGCTGTTGTATGTATGTTCGAGCTTGTCATCCTGCTTTTGCTCGGCCATGTGTGGGGGTCCATAAGGGTACATCACTTATTAACTCGTCCCTGCTTTTACAGCAGTATCCTGCATGTCTGGTTTGTCTGACTTGGATAGTTTTCATGATGGGAGGCAGGTGGCCGCATACTTTGTGCCTTGTGGGGTGTTTCCGCCAGGACTTGTTCAATATTGCTCGCAACATTCTTGTATAATTGCCGTCTAGCTTCTTCTCGAGCTGTTTTGTTAGCGTCCAAGTAGTGCACCCATACAGCAGTATCGACATGACCACTGCTTAGGAGAAACTGCGTTTCATTTTATCGGTTATGTTTTAAGCATGTAGTCTAGACAAATGATAAAGGTGTATGGGGCTCGCGTGTCCCTTTGTAGTACTCCTGCTACAATGTCGAAGTATTCTGTGTCTCCGTCCGGTGAACGTACTTTCACTTTGGTGTTTTTGTAGAGAATCTTCTTGAGTGAATGGTCCAAGGTTAATATCCAATTGTTTACTAATAATTCTGGTAATTGGTTCATGCATTACTTTCAGTGGGTTTCCTAGTAGATTTTCGAAATGCTGTTTCCACAGTTTTATTCTTTCTTGTTGTTTTGTAGCTTTCAATTTTGCTTTGGCTTTTTCAAATAAGTTTAAGGCAATAATTTAATTTTAAATAATATCAAATTCTGTTTTTTTCTTGTCATTTTTTTACTTGGCCCATTATTGATATTTCAGTAGCTACACACATAAAGCAATTTAATGTACAATTTTATATAGAAATAAATTAAATTAAATATGTTAAGTATAATTTTTTAATATATGCATTCACATTTCATTTTGTTAGTCTTACAAATCTAATCTAATATTATATTACATTAAAACTTAAATACTTGCAACTGGAGGTCACATATTTTTCATACTACTAATAATTTGGACACAATTATATGGTTTCAGGTAACAATTCCAATTTAATAATAATAATGTTCATTCTTTTGTACAAGTTATATGGTTTCAAGTATTCCTATCTAATACTAATAATTTTCACAGTTACATGATTTCAAGTAACCTTATCTAATACAAATAATTTGCAAACAGTTACATGGTTTCAAGTAACAATTTCTATTTAATAATAATGTTCATTTTTTTGTACACAGTTATATGGTTTCAAGTATCCCTAGCTTATGCTAATAATTTGAATACAATTATGTGGTTTTAAGTAACATTTTCTTTTCAATAATAATAATGTTTAGTTCATTTAGAAATCGTGATATGGTTCCAAGTATTTTTCTCAAATACTAATAATTTGCACAGTTATGTGGTTTCAAGAATTTCTATTGAATTCAAATACAAACTATACCGATTTAATAAGAATAATCATCATTTGTTTGCAAATAGTTATATGGTTTAAGCTTCTTCTCTCTTATATAAATAATTTGCATACAGTCATATGGTTTCAAGTATTCTTATCTAATATTAATAGTTTTCAAACAGATATTGATCTTGTAATTTTGACTAGCTTATATGGTTCATATACAAAAACCATTGCTTGGTATACAGGGATATTTACATTGTAAAAGTAGAAGGACATTTTTTTCATGTTTTCCAAGAAACTAATGGATTTTTGAGTAAACAACCCTTTCTATCATTATAACAACTGAAATGTTATTTAATTAGCCACAATACCATAAGGACTCCTTTTGATAAGACTGTGTACAAAAAAACTTTCTAAAGAAACAACACAAACAATGTTACCCAACACCAATATTTGAATGTTCTTCTTGTATCACTTGAAATACAATGCTGGTTGAAATTAGTATTTTTTAGTAATGGGATTCATAGGTAATTTAATTTTACTTATGTAGATAAAAAAGGACTTCTTCATATTCTTAATATTTACAAACAAGTTTTCATCCTTTCTGTTCTGCATAATGGTTTAGTTATTAATGGATTTAATCATAATTTGGGGACAGACTACTGCTTGGGAAGGGGGAACCTAGTTATTTCATTATTTTTTTTTGTATTTTGTTTTCATTTTTTTTTGTATTTTGTTTTTGTAAGGTGACATTGGGACTTTTAGGCTGTTTAGTTTTCTTCTAAACTACTGTGGTGGGGGCTGTAATAATTTTAAACTTTTAGAAAAGATTCAAAATTTTTTTGCCGTGTATGCTGACACAATTTGGACAGAGTCATATATTCTGTTCCTGACACTTCTCTTGCAGCTGTCTTGCAGCAAACACCATGACAACAGTCAAAAAGCTAAGTACTGCAATTGCATATTCTCTCTCCCTCTCAATTTAAAGAAAGAAGAAAGAAAAGAAACAGAAAAGGAAGAAAGACATTTGTATTTATGTATTATCCACTGATAATATAGCCGACACGTTAAACACATGTGTCGGCATGTAGTAAAAACCTTGTTGTATTTTAATGTTCCCACGTGTTGAAATTTATTCCTTCTGTTGTCTGCCTGTCAAGTTGTCAATTGCATGCTCATTTTTCAGCTTCGTTCCCCTCATGTTATTCTCGCCTAAATTGTCCTATTCTTTCCTTTAAAAATATTAAACGGAAAACCGGAATTGCTGACTACTATAATTAATATTATTATATCTAAACCTAGAGGCCCATATCTTCCATTATCCTAGGGGTAGGAGGAGGTAGTGGCCTGGTGGGTGTATGTGTAATGTGAAATTTGAAAACCCCTTGCCAGCGGCAGTCAGTCTCGCCCTAAATTAACCCCAACATAATCTGCCAGTTTCCCTATGCCCAAAAAAGGGAATCTTAATTGGAACTTATTTTGCGAGGGATCAAGTGCCAGGCTGCCCCGTCTTCACACGTGCGAAAAATAAACTCTCATACTGGGAATATTTTTATGCCACCGTCACAGTATATATACATGTATGAGATTTGTTTAAAAAATTGCGAGAATTAAAACTTACGAGATCATTTTGCCAGGACCTATACACTCACACACATATATACATATGGACACACACACACACACACTCACACACACATACACACGCACACACAAACATACAACGTACAATTAGGATGTTTGCAAAAGAAATTGACAGTTTCAAAAGATTATAGAATAAACCCTGTAAGGTTTTGACATTTATAAAACACAGTTTTGTAGAGAAACACTTGGAGTTTCCCACTGCAACTTATATTGAACTCATTGTTGAAAATAAGACATTCCATTTTTTATATTCATCTTCACAATGTTCTAACATTTCCGGAAAGAAACCAATGATGTAGACTTTGTAACACATGCACTTTTTAATAAATCAATTTTCAAAATAGTCTTCTATGGAATTTGTAACACATGACCTGCCATTTTTGTGGATTATGTTGTGATGCATAGATAATAGCAATGAATACATTTCAAATGTTTTTCAGATACTGATGGTCTCTCGTGAGTTTTACCTTAACACAAACATTCTGTTATTTTATGTTTCTTCTTCTAATTGTAAATGGATTATTTGTTCTTTTTGTTAATTTCCTAAGATTTATTTGAAAATGATACTGCATAACAGAATTGATTTTGTATAATTTCAGCACATAAAATGCCTTCTCAATAGCTATAGTTTTTAGCGTACTGACTGAAAAAGGAAATACCTCTGTAAGTCTTAATAATAAACTGCAAGAGTTTTTCAATAAATCTATGTATTGTGAATTTAAGTATCTTTAAGATTTTTAAAAATTTTTTTTAAACTGTGTATTTCTTTTTGTAGACACCCTGGATATAATCCATGCATTTATCATATTGAAGATTTATGAAATAAAAAAAATAGGATTTACCGGATTTTGCTTTCTGAGTAGCTTCTGGAAATATAAAATCCAACTGTTTATGAAAAGCAGTAATCACATAATTCTTTTGGCTTATAAGGTATATTGTTTTCAGATTGGTATTATCATTGTTGTCCAAATATTCCTTTATGTTTGATATTATACATTCAGTTGCTTTATGCACAGGAAATCTTAAAGTTCCTAGATAGATAAGAGAAAAAAAATACATAAGTAAAATTAAAAATTAGACAAAGAATATGCAACCAATAAAAACAAACAAAAGAAGCAAAAAAACAAAACAACAAACCCCCATCAAAAACTTTCAAATGGTGAAATTAGATCAGTTTATAATACTTCAAAAAAGAATAAGTTTACAGAAGTCTAACTCAAGTCTTATTTTGTCTCTCAATCTCAGCAGGAATCATGTTAGTTATTATTTTTACATCAGTAGTATTAATCCGAGCTGCAGAGGTTGATTAGATTTAGATTGATTTTAACAGCATGACAACTTGTCAAGGTTTATTTTATGCCAATTTAGGGAATTGCATTCATTACACATTTACATTTTTTGTGAAGTTACTTCTTAAGTGAGTTTTTTTTCCTATTAAATGCAAATAATTTTTAAACAGATCTATTTGTAATTGTATCATAATTATCTAAGATTTAAGGGTGGGGCACAAGCTGAAAATCCCTTGAATTTTTACTGTTCAAACTCAAATCATGCTATTACCTTCACTTTCAAACTAATATAATTGGTAAATCTCATTTTTGCAGTGCGGAACATGACAGTGATACCAATTGTAGTATGATCCCTTGGAAAAGTTCCAATGAAACTAGAAAAGATACTTGGGAAATAGGAGATCTGAAGAAGAATTGAGACTATCCAGATCCCAGCAGTGCTAAAATCAGCTAGGATACTTAGAAGAGTCCTGAAGTCTTGAAGAGACTTTCTGTCACTCAGAATCCAGTTAGAACACGTGTGAAAAACTTACAAAGAGTAAAATAATAAGAAAGCATAAGGTTTGGTTTCTTTATTTAATGGCATATCAACCTTTGTTGGTGATTTAATGCTAATCCAATCCTTGTTGAAGAACAGCAGTGATACTATTTAACCCACAGCAGTGGGGATAAGGTGTGTGGGGGAGCTTAAACTTTTCCCAAGGGTATTAGTTGAAAAATGAGCATAATAGCATGACTGGAGTCTAAATTTTCTTTCTTTTGAGGTCACAGTTCAGTTGTTTACACTTTACGTAATGGGGAAATAAACATGACAGTTAGAGAATAATTTCTTAGAACCAGGAAAAGAGGTGAGAGAACTGGAGATGAAATAAGGGTATGAACCACCATAAGCCTTTCTCTGACCAGCTATGGGTTAAATACTATCACTGCCTTTATTCTACAAAAAAGGCTTTGACATTAAAGTTGATAAGCCATTAAACAAAGAAACTGATTCCAAACCTTGTATGCTTACCAAAATATAAACAAAACATGAAACAAATAATCTTTATGATACAGATGAAAAGATGACAAAAGCATTTAATATTTTAAAGCAAAATAGGAAATAAATCAAAAGAATAAAACTGCAACATTTCAATATTTATAAATGATGATAAAATTGATTGATTTTAATGGCATGTCAACCCATTTATGGTTATTTCATGACTAGAGGTAAGGGAATTGTGTTCATTGTATATGCATATTTACATATTTTGTGTTATTTAAGTTATTTTTCCCATGGTCCTATCAAATATGAATAATTTTCAAACGGATCTTGGTTTGGTTTATGTTTTATGACATATTGTGGGTTATTTTATACCAAATCCCATTTATAGATATATGATTCCTAAACAAATAGTTGGTAGGTAACATTTTAATATGAGCCTGAACTCATTTGTTTGCACATAGTTCAATGGTGTTGAGTATTGTTATCCAACACTAATAATTCAACTTAATATTTTAGAATTTTCATTTTTAATTAATCATTTCTTGGCCCACAGTTAATGGTTTCAAGTATTGCTATTTATTGTTTGCATACTGTTGAATGGATTCAAGTATTACTATTAAAACACTTATAGTTCTATTTGCCGTTAAATGGTTTCAAGTATTGCTATTTAACACTAATAATTCTATTTGACCTATAGATAGGACCCTAACAGTTACTACTGTTCTAAGTTAAAGTGGAGTAATGGTAATGAATGTATACTCCACATTCTTTAATGCTCCAGGACTAGAGCCTTACTATCAGATGGTTTAGTGTCATATCCAGGACATTTGTTGGTCAGGTCTTACTCAATGCAGATATACAGTAGGTGTCAAGTCTGTTTTGTTATGTACATGTTAGCTTATAGTTCAGACAAGTGATGTCATTGAACATTAAAATTGCACTTACACTTTAATATGTTTATAATAAAGAAAAGTATAAAATTTACTTTTTGAATTTTTTGATTAAATGATATAATTCAATAATTAATTAATCAATCAATCAATACAATTAATCTCAATTTTTCATAAGTAGGTACATGAATAAAGTCTTTCCTGCTTGAATATCATATAGATTCCAGAAGTGAAATTTGAATCTAATGCTTTTTAAAAAATTATTGGTTTGCAATTCAACTTTTTGGAGAACTAAAAAAAGATCATGAAAATGTTTCAAACCAAGGGCTACCATTTTTAAAATCCTATTTTAAGTGGAAACAAAAAAAGAAATTGGAATACAAAAAAATCTTACATTTTTTATTTTTAGTTTCTTTTTTACTCTAAGGACAAATTTTTATTTCTTACCTTCTTTTTATTCTACCTATCAATAAAGTTACATTTTTCAAGAGTAAAAAAGAAAATGATAACAGAAATTAAATGAAAGCATAGTCCATAGGATATAATGTATTAATTTTTAATCAGCATAACATAAAATTGAAATAATATTTCAAACCACCCTTGAGTTTAGGGTTATATTTTTTAAAATAATATTCTAAATGAAAACAAAAAATATTCCGAAAATAAAAGAATGTTGTAATTTCAACATTTTCTCATTAAAATTTTTAGAGGATAGATAAAAATTTGAATTTACAATATCAAAAGTTGCTATAACTTTATTATACATTTTAATACATTTTTTTTTATTGTTAATTAAGTTTCCAGAGTTTATAAGATAAGAGGTGCAGATTGTTTAGAGGAGAGGGTTTAGTATTTTAGCTATGGTCCTTTCTATTTGGGTGGTGCTTTATCCTGATATAGTAGGTTGCATTATTCTTCAATACATTTTTACTAAAACTTCAATTTTTCTCCAATCATTATCTGATAAGGCTCTTAAAAACCCAAAATCCTTTTAGTTTATTCATGGACCAAAAACTTCAGCTAATATATATATATATATATATATATATATATATATATTCATATATATATATATATATATAAATATTTATATATATATATATATATATATATATATAGAGAGAGAGAGAGAGAGAGAGTACTCATTAAAAATTGTTTATTTTTTACATAGGTAATTTCTAGATTTTGTTTTATAAAATTTGAATTATTTAGAAATAAATACAACTTACTTATTTTGAAAACTCAAGCTTTGTACAAAATTTTAAGCATAAAATCATTTTTAAAAAACGTTATTTTCATAAGAAATATTAAATTTAAGATGAATAAGGCTCCAAAACTTATAGAAATGTTTAGTTTGGTTGTGACACGGAGAGAGACAGACAGACAGACAGACAGAGAGACAGAAAGAGCCCCTCCCCCCAGATGGGTTTATTAATTAATAAACCCACCTGGGGGAAGGGGCTCTTCTAACTCTTCTAACAATTCTAAGGGATTGGAATTAATTATCTAATTAATTGGATAGAAGGGTAATTCCCAAAATAAGTTTGTTTTTTTTAATTCAGAGAAAGAAAAGGAATTTCTTTTTTTTTACCTTTTGGAATAACGTTTCTGGATTTGAGTTTGTTAGTTAAATGAGTGTGATGGTTCAAGGTGGTTGATGGATGGATTCGGTAATTAAAACTTATGATAAATGGTTAATGGGATTTGGGGTGGTCTGAGGATGAAATCCAGACCCAAGGTCCGAGACAAGATAAGTAGCTTTTGCCTAACTCAAGTGGATACTGTCTGTGAAAAACTTAGCAGGGAATCCAGATTCAATTTTTGTACCACTTGAGAAGCAGTCTCCAGCAGAGGTTTCGAGATTAGGTGAAAATGCAAGGTAGTCAAAGTGATTTACATATTATAATTCATGGGCGGGGCCAAAAATTGTCTTTTCTCCACCTTACTCCATAAAAGCATACAGTAGGAAGCAGAGGCAGAGAGAAACATTTCAGCAGTAAGAGAGAGACACCAATTGCTGGGAAAACAGCTTGTTGAATCTTGATGGTCCAATCAGAAACAAGAGATGGAAATAAAATCTTAACAAATCCAGATAATTTTGTACTCTATGCATTCGTGCAATTTCTTTTGTGGAAACATAAAGACAGTAGCCTTAAAAAGATTTTATTCTACAGGAATCGAAAGTGTTGCTTGTTTCTTTTTGTGCCCTTGTGCTTGCGACAAGAACTCTTTCCTTTGCAAATAGTGATTCCTTTTGGTGTGGAACCCAGCCTGTTTAACTCTAACAATCAGACCGTCCTGTAGGACTCAAGCACCACTGTTTGGAACAAAAATTCAGAATGTGGCAAATAGTGGTGGTTCCTTCAGCTCAATGAAGGGGGCCTGAGTGATTTTATTTCAGCCAAAACTGCCAGAGAGACGAGATACAGGGCCTGGCAGCTGAGTTCTACGTCAGATGGTTTCGTTGTTTAATGGCATATAGACCTTAATAGGTTATCTTATAGTAAAGCCATCCTTGTAAAAGAACAGCAGTGATACTATCTAACCCATAATTTCGGGGATAGGTGGGTTCATACCTTTCACAAGGGTACTGGTCTAAAAGTGAATATAATAGTGCGACTGCAATTGGATCTTGCTTAATTCAAAGTAACAATCCAACACTTTAGCCATTACGCCATGGAGACTCTTCACAGAAAGTAAATATTTTATACATGAGAACTGAATAGAGTGTCAAAAATAAATAAAGGTAAGTTTTATTACCTGTGCTAATTGCAGGGATTGCAATTGAGTTACATCTTTTCTGATCTGCAGCAAGTAAACAATTTGTGATAGTTTCTGCAAGGAATTCTGTCTCATAACTATTTCCATCTTTCCAAATTGGTCCAACTGCATGCATAATGAATTTGCATTTAAGATTGCCTGCAGATGTAACTTTCACCATTCCCTTAATAAGGGAACTGCCAACTTTTGCCATAATGTCATCACACTCATCTTGAATCATTTCACCTCCTGTTAGAAAAGAGAGGAAAAAACTGTGGCAAAAAATAAGAATATGTAGCAATTGATAATAAGCACACTTCTTATATATATTCATACAATTTTATCATGGTTGCAAGAGTTTGATAGTAATATCAAATAATATTTTTTGATTGTATTAGTCGACTTTAGTCGAGGGCGACCCGAAGGCTTCTTTTTCAATAGCTACTACACCGAAGTGTAAGGGAGGGCGCTACTCCTTTCCCTGGATTGCTCCACTTTACCCTTGCTATGTACCTTGTAATGCTGAGTGTTAAGCAAGTAGGTATCAAGTACCATTTTTAAAGTCTTTGGTATGACCCGACCTGGGATTGAACCCCAGTCTCCCGGTTCATTGGCGAACACTACCAACTAGGCCAATGAACCGGTTTACTAAAAATAATAAAATTCTGGTATCTTTGGTTTAGAAGAAAATTAACTAATAGAAAAATTGATAGGAGTGTACTTATTTATGGGTGATACTGTGAGTAATAATTTATAGTTGTATTACATGACTTTACAACATTCAAAGATAATCAAAGAATACAAACCTTTTTGAACAATTGCCTGTGATAGTCCACCAAAAAGTTTTAATTCTGTGTTAGAAGAATTTACTATAGCATCCACTTTGAGTTCTGTAATGTCTTTAAGTTGCAATATTATTTCACAGTTTGCATATTTGATTTGATAAATTGAAGTTTTTCCCAAACTGGTATTAGTGGCATCTTCATTCTTTAAAATTATGCAGTTTTTTGACTTTGATATCTTTTCCAACATTGCGTCTGCAGTTTCAGTTTGCAAGAATTTCTTGAAGCCCAACTGAGGAAATGTTTCTTGTCGTTCAATGATGCTATCAATAAGAGTTGTCATAAAAGATGATGCTTTGTTGATGACTTCCTTAGTTCCCAAAATATGAATTTCTTGGTCATTTTCAAAATCAATAGAAACTGAACTATCTTTGCAAAATTTACTAATGGATTTATGTTCAAATTTCTGTAGAAAATTGTAAACTCCCAATTTTAATGGGAAAGTATTTCTATAAATGGCATTTGTGTCAAAAAATTGTTCAAGATCAGTTTTCATTTTTGGAGCAGTTTGATCTGTTGTAACTACTGAAAGTTTATTTTTGTTGATATCTATGTAAAAATGACCCATATATTCACTTGACAGCTTTTTCAAAAATACTTTCCATTTTGCTTCCTTGAGAATGTTAATTTTAGAGCCAGTGAGTAGAAAATTCAGTTCAAGAATACTTTCTTTGAAAATTTCTTTTGCAGCATTTAGGCTATTTTTATCTGTTGAATATATACAAACTTGTTTCTCTGAATTTATTTCCCATGAACAATGAATTTTTTTTTTCTTTATCTTTTCAAGAAGGTATTGTTTTATGCTGTTTTTCATTATGATTTCATTAGAATTTTTAGGAAGACAAACAAGATCAAATTTAATATTGGCAAGATACTTATACATTTCACTGACAACTTGATTTATATCAGGGGAAAATCCACAAAATACTAACTTTGAGCCTTCTAAATTAATTTTCACCTTTTTATACTTTGGGAATATTTTTGATGGAAAAAAGTCAGAAAAAAGTAATATGAGTTTATATTGTTCTAAAGTTACCTCTTCATTTGTATCATACTTTTGCTCAATAATATTCTGAATTTTCTTTTTGTAATTTGCAGGAGCTGATTTGTCAAATGAGAAAATGTGTGCCATCAAATTTTCTTTGTCAAAGTAAACATGAATGTTTTGTTCTTGGATAGGTGTTTCTTTCACCTCATCAAAAAGGTCAGATGGAATTAATAATTGTTCTTCACTTACCATTGCCAACAATGCATTAACCCTTTTGTTTATTTCTGCATTTGCTCTATCATTATCACACACTATCTTCAATATGTTTCCATTACTATTAGGAAAATCAAGATATCCATAATCTTTTAACTCATCTTCAAATACATTTTTCTGATCCTTTATAAAGTTCAACTGAAATGGTGATGAAAGGGCTATCTCTTGGTATGTTTCATTGTCCCTTTCATAATCATAGTAGAGATTGATATCGAATTGTTTTGTATCCAAATGGGACATCTTCTTAGCAACTGAAAAATAATGTTCCATAAAATTAAAGGCTTGATAAGTAATGGAAGTTGTAAGGTGATAGTCATTAGTAAATGTGAAATGATTCTCTAGTGCATTAGTACATCACAATATTTTCACTTGGGCAATACATAATATTTCCTTAATAATTTTCAAGCGTATTTAAATTTTCAGATATGTTTCAAAAATTTTTTGATTTTTTTTTTCTAAAATGAAAAAAAGACCAAAATTTTGGCTAAAAATATTGGAAAACAAATTTTTATGAATTACACTGAGAAAATGACTTTTTAATTTTATTTATTATTTTGTGGTGAATAAACCACAAAAAACTTGTTTTCATTTAATATCTTTCGGGAACAATTTATTATCATTGTCACAGATTGTAATAAAACATAGATGCACATAGGAAGTGATTATTTTCCTTGATTACTGTTAACCACATTCTTTTAGTTGGAGTGAAAAATCATTTTCTGTAAAAGAAAAAGCCCAGAAATACCAAAAAATACAAAATTTCTTAGAATTTTTTTTCTGTTTAGGATATTATGACTTTTCACTTCCGATACGTGTCTAAGATATTGAAGTTTCATCAATAATAAAAAAAAGGGTTCAGTTTTAAAATTATTGAGATAAATGAGTGTTCTGTGATATATTTTCTCAGTGAGGGAGATAAGAATCATAGCTTTAAAGCAGGGGTCTCAGTCATGTTGAGAGTACCAGTTTCCATTAGATCATTGATATTAAGAAATGAGATGAGTCTATTCAGTATGCATATGGGTGACCACATAGTTACAGCAGTTATTGTAAGTGTCTTGATCAAGTGGATATTTGAACCGCAATCATCAAAATTTAAAGATTGGTCAGCATTAATCAAAGATAAATGGTTGTTGGACTGAAAATTTCAGAGATTTCCTTCACGATCTCTCAATAATTAATGAAGAGGTCATCCATGGACTCCTTTAATGCAAGTTTGTTCAAGAAATAATTGATCATCCATCTTAAAAAGAAATAAAGTCAACAATCAGAGAAATGAATACTGGAAAATCACCTTATTTTGATGTAATCTCAGTTGAGTTCTCAAGATATGGCAGTAATCAAGTCAACAATCAGAGAAATGAATACTGGAAAATCACCTTATTTTGATGCAATCTCAGTTGAGCTCTCAAGATATGGCAGTAATCAAGTCAACAAACAGACAAATGAATACTGTAAAATCACCTTATTTTGATGTAATCTCAGTTGAGCTCTCAAGATATGGCAGTAATCAAGTCAACAATCAGAGAAATGAATACTGGAAAATCACCTTATTTTGATGCAATCTTAGTTGAGCTCTCAAGATATGGCAGTAATCAAGTCAACAATCAGAGAAATGAATACTGGAAAATCACCTTATTTTGATGCAATCTCAGTTGAGCTCTCAAGATATGGCAGTAATCAAGTCAACAATCAGAGAAATGAATACAGGAAAATCACCTTATTTTGATGTAATCTCAGTTGAGCTCTCAAGATATGGCAGTAATCAAGTCAACAATCAGAGAAATGAATACTGGAAAATGACCTTATTTTTATGCAATCTCAGTTGAGCTCTCAAGATATAGCTGTAATCAAGTCAACAATCAGAGAAATGAATACAGGAAAATAACCTTATTTTGATGCAATCTCAGTTGAGCTCTCAAGATATGGCAGTAATCAAGTCAACAATCAGAGAAATGAATACTGGAAAATCACCTTATTTTGATGTAATCTCAGTTGAGCTCTCAAGATATGGCAGTAATCAAGTTAACAATCAGAGAAATGAATACTGGAAAATCACCTTATTTTGATGCAATCTCAGTTGAGCTCTCAAGATATGGCAGTAATCAAGTCAACAATCAGAGAAATGAATACTGGAAAATCACCTTATTTTGATGCAATCTCAGTTGAGCTCTCAAGATATGGCAGTAATCAAGTCAACAATCAGAGAAATGAATACAGGAAAATCACCTTATTTTGATGTAATCTCAGTTGAGCTCTCAAGATATGGCAGTAATCAAGTCAACAATCAGAGAAATGAATACTGGAAAATCACCTTATTTTTATGCAATCTCAGTTGAGCTCTCAAGATATAGCTGTAATCAAGTCAACAATCAGAGAAATGAATACAGGAAAATAACCTTATTTTGATGCAATCTCAGTTGAGCTCTCAAGATATGGCAGTAATCAAGTCAACAATCAGAGAAATGAATACTGGAAAATCACCTTATTTTGATGTAATCTCAGTTGAGCTCTCAAGATATGGCAGTAATCAAGTTAACAATCAGAGAAATGAATACTGGAAAATCACCTTATTTTGATGAAATCTCAGTTGAGCTCTCAAGATATGGCAGTAATCAAGTCAACAATCAGAGAAATGAATACTGGAAAATCACCTTATTTTGATGTAATCTCAGTTGAGTTCTCAAGATATGGCAGTAATCAAGTCAACAATCAGAGAAATGAATACTGGAAAATCACCTTATTTTGATGCAATCTCAGTTGAGCTCTCAAGATATGGCAGTAATCAAGTCAACAAACAGACAAATGAATACTGGAAAATCACCTTATTTTGATGCAATCTCAGTTGAGCTCTCAAGATATGGCAGTAATCAAGTCAACAATCAGAGAAATGAATACAGGAAAATCACCTTATTTTGATGTAATCTCAGTTGAGCTCTCAAGATATGGCAGTAATCAAGTCAACAATCAGAGAAATGAATACTGGAAAATCACCTTATTTTGATGCAATCTCAGTTGAGCTCTCAAGATATAGCTGTAATCAAGTCAACAATCAGAGAAATGAATACAGGAAAATAACCTTATTTTGATGCAATCTCAGTTGAGCTCTCAAGATATGGCAGTAATCAAGTCAACAATCAGAGAAATGAATACTGGAAAATCACCTTATTTTGATGTAATCTCAGTTGAGCTCTCAAGATATGGCAGTAATCAAGTTAACAATCAGAGAAATGAATACTGGAAAATCACCTTATTTTGATGCAATCTCAGTTGAGCTCTCAAGATATGGCAGTAATCAAGTCAACAATCAGAGAAATGAATACTGGAAAATCACCTTATTTTGATGCAATCTCAGTTGAGCTCTCAAGATATGGCAGTAATCAAGTCAACAATCAGAGAAATGAATACAGGAAAATCACCTTATTTTGATGTAATCTCAGTTGAGCTCTCAAGATATGGCAGTAATCAAGTCAACAATCAGAGAAATGAATACTGGAAAATCACCTTATTTTTATGCAATCTCAGTTGAGCTCTCAAGATATAGCTGTAATCAAGTCAACAATCAGAGAAATAAATACAGGAAAATAACCTTATTTTATGCAATCTCAGTTGAGCTCTCAAGATATGGCAGTAATCAAGTCAACAATCAGAGAAATGAATACTGGAAAATCACCTTATTTTGATGTAATCTCAGTTGAGCTCTCAAGATATGGCAGTAATCAAGTTAACAATCAGAGAAATGAATACTGGAAAATCACCTTATTTTGATGCAATCTCAGTTGAGCTCTCAAGATATGGCAGTAATCAAGTCAACAATCAGAGAAATGAATACTGGAAAATCACCTTATTTTGATGCAATCTCAGTTGAGCTCTCAAGATATGGCAGTAATCAAGTCAACAATCAGAGAAATGAATACTGGAAAATCACCTTATTTTGATGCAATCTCAGTTGAGCTCTCAAGATATGGCAGTAATCAAGTCAACAATCAGAGAAATGAATACAGGAAAATCACCTTATTTTGATGTAATCTCAGTTGAGCTCTCAAGATATGGCAGTAATCAAGTCAACAATCAGAGAAATGAATACTGGAAAATGACCTTATTTTTATGCAATTTCAGTTGAGCTCTCAAGATATAGCTGTAATCAAGTCAACAATCAGAGAAATGAATACAGGAAAATAACCTTATTTTGATGCAATCTCAGTTGAGCTCTCAAGATATGGCAGTAATCAAGTCAACAATCAGAGAAATGAATACTGGAAAATCACCTTATTTTGATGTAATCTCAGTTGAGCTCTCAAGATATGGCAGTAATCAAGTTAACAATCAGAGAAATGAATACTGGAAAATCACCTTATTTTTATGCAATCTCAGTTGAGCTCTCAAGATATGGCAGTAATCAAGTCAACAATCAGAGAAATGAATACTGGAAAATCACCTTATTTTGATGCAATCTCAGTTGAGCTCTCAAGATATGGCAGTAATCAAGTCAACAATCAGAGAAATGAATACAGGAAAATAACCTTATTTTGATGCAATCTTTTTTGAGCTCTCAAGATATGGCAGTTATCAAGTCAACAATCAGAGAAATGAATACAGGAAAATCACCTTATTTTGATGCAATCTCAGTTGAGCTCTCAAGATATGGCAGTAATCAAGTCAACAGAGAAATGAATACTGGAAAATCACCTTATTTTGATGTAATCTCAGTTGAGCTCTCAAGATATGGCAGTAATCAAGTCAACAATCAGAGAAATGAATACTGGAAAATCACCTTATTTTGATGCAATCTCAGTTGAGCTCTCAAGATATGGCAGTAATCAAGTCAACAATCAGAGAAATGAATACTTGGAATCAAAGGATTGGGTGGATGTAATACTTGTGTCTTTGTCCAAAGGTAAGGGAATCAAGACAGTATGTGATAGCTATAATAGTTTTAGAATTTACAGTCATATTGAGAGTACTGGTTTTCATCAGATCACTGAAGTTAAGAAGTGATGAGTGTTTTATTATTATTAGTAGTAGCAGCCCCATTCCGTCCTCCTTCTCTTCTCCCATATCCCTCCTTCCGGTTACGAGCTCACCGTGAAGCAGTTCCAGTTTGTAGTCTGAGACTATAAAACCTATTTGCTTCAGTCTCATCTCATCTTCATTTAAATCCATAACCATCCGCACATCATAATATAACAGCATGGTGTCAGAAGTGGTTGCAAAATAACTGACAGACAACAACAATTATAGTAGAAATTCAAACAAACCAACAGAAGAAGAAAACAAAAAAATCAAGTCATTAAACAGTCTACACAAGTGGGAGCACTATCAGGTATTCAAACCAAATTGTATTAATCACGGTGTAAGTGAACGCTATGAAAGACTGTTGCTGTGGTTGGGGATTGAAGGTCAAAACGTAAGAGACACATTCGATTTGAGGCAAGTGAAGCATGTAATGTAGAAAACTACATTAAGAAAGTTTGCACATATATACAGCCGAAGTCAAACTTTTGCGTCTCGAGATACCAGCTCTTACAATGCCAGCAACAACCTGACGAACCAGCCCACAAATTTCTGAAGAGGTTAAGGCAAATTATGAAACAGTGCAAGTATGATCCATCCGTCGAGAAGACCCTTCTGGTTGACCTTTTCATTTTTGGGCTAAACCTTAAGTCCACACAAACTTCCTTACTCAAGGAAGGAAATAACCTCAGCATTGCAGAAGCCTTACATGTCACCAAGACAGAAGAGGTAACATTGAAGCAGGTGGAGGCAATACAAAACACACAAAGTGCACCACAGATTCCTGAGGAAAAAAAAAACACAAGATGCCCATGCAATAAAGGCTGAGAGAGAGTTCTATAACAACTGCTACTTTTGTGGGAAAGGTCATTACAGAGGCAAATGCCCAGCAAAAGGAAAAACCTGTGGGAAGTGCCAGAGGACAGGGCATTTTGCAGTTGCTTGCCACACCAGAGACATGAAAGCCTCTACTTGTAAACGAGATGGGCCTCCAAGATCAACAAAAATCCCAAGAAATATAAATGCCCACAATATAACAACATCCAGCGATGTGGAAGATGACCACTCGCTAACAATGGCATACTAAATCTAGACCCAAAATAGCAAAATCCCATACCCCAGCAGACGCAAGAGAGGCATATGCAGAATTGAGAGTAGGGAACAAAATGTCCCAAATAGAAATAAACGTGAAGGTAGACATAGGTGCAATGAGTAACCTCATCTCCTGGGAATGTTTCAAACAACTCAAGCATGTACACCTTTGAGACACTCTAATCCGACTATTCACCTTTGTGGGCATCCCAATCAATCAAGTTGGCATGTGTCACCTAGGGGTCAGATATGGCGATAAATTTACAAGCGACAACTTCCCCATGATGAAAAGCAAAGGACTCACATTACTTGGCCTCCAGACCTCGAGGAAACTGGGACTAGTGACCCTTAATTTTACAATAGGGACCAAGATAGCTGAAAAAGATCACACCAGTTCAATGACAGCAACACAACCAAAGCCAGAAGATGTAAAAGAAAGAGAGCGCATACTCAAGGAATTTGCTGATGTGTTTAAAGGCATCGGGGGTGCCTACCAGGGGAGTACAGCATTAAGATTGACCTGTCAGTACCCCCAGTAATACACTCACCCCATTGGGTACCAATAGCCTTGAAAGAGAAATTCAAAGCAAAGCTCGACTCCCTTGTAGACCAAGACATAATAACTCCTGTAACCAAACTGGTGTCCTGGAACAACTCTTTTGTATGTGTCACAAAAAACAACAGATCTCTCAGGCTATACCTGGACCCCAAGGATCTAAACAAGGCAGTGTTGTGGCCACACTTTGTTACACCAACATTTGAGGAAATCAGCTCCAGACTTCATTGAGCAAAATGGTTCTCAATAGTTGATGTGAAATTTGTCTACTGGAACATGAAACTGGATAAAAAAAAATCAAGAGAGCTAACTACATTCATCATCCCAGAGGGATGCTATGTGTTTAAGCACTTCCCAATGGGAGTCAAGAGTTCCCAAGAGGAATTTCAGCGAACTATGCTTGAGACCTTGGGACATCAAGAATGTCCTCTCAATATCTGATGATACCGTTATTGTTGTATTTGAGGAGGATGGCACCGACTATGACAAGGCACTCAAGGAACTCTTAGAAAGAGCTCGGTCTAAGAACTGCAAGTTCAACCCTGACAAATTAGTGGTCCATGCACAAGAAATCTCGTTCTTTGGTCATATCATAACAAGGGATGGAGTGAAACCAGACCCAAAGAAGATAGAGGCAATCATCCAGATGAAACCTCCAAAAGAATAAAAACAACTTGCAAGCTTCCTGTTGCTAGCAAATTACGGAACAAAATTTTGTCACTACTAGCAATAATGACCAAGCCACTCTGAGACCGTCTGTCAACAAAAACACGGTTCATCTGGACAGAGTAGGAACAGATGACATTCAACAGTATCAAAGAGAAAAAATGAAAAGCAATTGTGCTTAAATATTTTGATCTAAATACGCCAATCAATATACAAGTAGATGCATCATCAGCCAGACTAGGAGCAGCACTCATCAAAAATGGAATTCCAGTCGCTCTAGCAAGCAAAACCCTATGTGGGCCAGAGACAAGATACCCCAACATCAAATGTGAAATGCTAGCAGTGGTTTTTGGATTAAACAAATTCCATCACCATATATGGGGCCAATCCCTGGCCTCTGCGATATATATTACCAAGGCCTGTTATATTATTAAACTTAACTTGCTGACGTCACTATCAGTGGATATCTGTTTTATTTACAACATAGTGTCTTTCAACGTTGATTCAGTTTTAGAACAAAATATCCCTTAGTTCATTGTTTTTTGTTTCCAAAAAGTAAACATTTATTTGATAAATGGAAACATGCCATTAAAAGGGAAAATTTTACCCCAAGTCCATTTCACAAAGTGAGTAGTTAAAATCTTAATCCCCATTTATTTCCACTGGCGATAAAATCAAAATTTATCAAAAAATTAGTTTTGCCGTAGCACAAGAAAGCAGTTTTAAAATTTAAACAGAAGCCGAAAAAACTTTTTTAAACATTATATTTTCTAAAAATATTTGAATTAATTCTTTTTATTGATATTTTATTTAAGAAAATTGTGTTTTCTTTACAATGAAATATTTAAAAAATTCATAGAAAACGATCGTAAAACTTTTAACATTTCTATACTTGAAACTAAATGAATCATTTTTAAACATGAAAAAAAATTCGTGAACTAAATTTTTTTTCATTCTTGAATGACAAAAAACTACAAAATTTATTCTTTATATAATTTTAAAAGAATTCATTTTATGTTTAATTCATTTATTTTAAAAGAATTCATTTTATTTTTTTATTTGAAAACTGTAAAATTATTTGTATCAAAAATCAAGTAACTGTTGCCGAAAACTGAAATTTGAAAATGATGACTTAAACTTTGTTTAAACCTATTATTTCTGAATAAGTTTTAAATTTATTTGAAAAATAAATATGTATATATATATATATATATATATATATATATATATGTGTGTGTGTATATATATATATATATATATATACACACATATGTATATATGTATGTGTGTGTGTATATATATATATATATATGTAAACACATATGTATATATATATATATATATATGTGTGTATATTTATGTGTGTGTATATATATATATGTGTGTATATATATATATAAATACGTGTGTGTATATATATATATATATGTGTATATATATGTGTGTGTGTGTATATATATATATATATATATATTTGTATATATGTATATATACATATATATATTGTAATATCCTAACTAACAAAAGGGAAATAACCACCATAGCCACAAGGGTTACGGCCACTACCACATCCGGGGGATTTGGTCAATAAAGGAATATACCAGGCATAGCAGCAGATGTTCGCTTTCCCTCTGTCTTTAATCACCATCCATCTTATCAATTCATCTTGGTAATAGTCCATACCTAGCAAGTATCCATTACCTCAGATATAAAGACATTACATTGGCGACGAAGAAAGAGTCATTTACTCACCAATAACAACAAAACAAAAACAAAAAAGCAAAGAACAAACCTGCCCACGTGCCAAAAAAAAAAAAACCAACATGGCTGCTTTACCACATTACCCAGAATTTGACCACGAATCAAAAAACAAAGCCGCAAAATGGACAAAATATGTCAACAGACTGAGAAATTACTTCACTGCGTACAACATAGAAGACGATGAACGAAAAAAAGCTATACTTTTAACTTTTGTTGGCAAAGAAGTAAATGATCTTATTGACGAACTACCGTCTGAACAAACCACACCAGAAAAAAATGAAACAAACTTCGATAAGCTCGTCCTGGCTGTGCAATACCACTTCAACCCAGAAAACAACACTGAGTATAACAGATTTATATTCCAAAAAAAAATAAAACCACCCCAAACATAGAGGACTTTCATCGGGAATTGAAAGAGGCAGCAGCTATGTGCCGTTTCACAGACAGAAATGCAGAAATAAAATCCCGGCTAATAACGGGCTGTTTATAAGAAAAAGCTCGCCAAAAGGGACTGATGAACCCAAATATGCTCCTAGGCGATCTAATAAACTATGCCAAAATGACAGAAACCATATCCAAACAAATGGAACAGATGCGCTTAGAAGACACAAACTCTACTACAAAACCTACAACATCCATTAATGCAGTAGCCAACAAAGTCATGCATGAACAACAATGGCCACGCAAATGCCCCCAGCAAAACCGGTGCAGAAATTGCAATGGGAAATACCCACATGAACGGGGACCGACATCCTGCCCTGCATTCCAGAACCAGTGTGCCTATTGCCGGAGATGGGGACATTTCGCCTCTGTCTGTTTCAGAAAACTAAATGACGAGGACAGACGGCGAAGAACCCCCCCCCCACGCCCACAAGCTCAAACCAGTCAACGACCGGTAAATTACATTGAGGACCATCAACGAGACTCAAACAGCGGCAGTGACACGGAATATGTATTCCATACAGGTAAAGTGAAAAACCTTCCTTACTTTGACTTATCTTTTGGTGATGGCCATCAAATGTTCAATGTGTTAGCTGACTCTGGCGCCACCATAAACATTTTGTCTGAGGCAGATTACAAATCCCTAAGACCAACGCCCCTCCTCCGACCCACAAAAACCGTAATATCTGGATTCGGTGTCAAGGAAACCACCCCACTCCTAGGTCAATTCAGCACACTTCTAAAGTTTAGAGGCATCTCCTGCCAAGCGGACATACATGTTATAAAGAACCCAGAAAAACCCATTATTGGCTGGGAAACATGTAAAAGGCTCAAACTACTGTCGGCAAACACTCATTCAGTCAACCACATCAGTAACTCTGATGCACAGACCCCACTCCCCACTCTTAAACTTCTAGAGGACTACGCAGACCTATTTAATGGTCAGGGTAAACTCAAAGAAAAAAAAGTTCACCTACACATAGATGAAAACATACCACCCATCGCTCAGAGATACCGCAGGGTCCCCTTTCACGTAAGGAAGGATATAGAAGAGTTAATAGCTAAAGATGAGAAACTGGGAGTGATTGAAAAGGCAGACGGACCAACCCCATGGGTATCTCCTATTGTTGTAGTACCCAAAAAAAGGTCAAAATAAAATCAGGATATGCATCGACATGAGGGCGGCAAACAAAGCTATCAAAAGGAAACGACACCCAACCCCCACACTCAATGAACTGAAAACTATTTTATCAGGAGCTAATGTTTTCAGCAAATTGGATCTTAACCAAGGCTACAACCAATTGGAACTAGCTGAAGAATCCCGATATATAACCACCTTTGCAACACACCTGGGCCTGTACAGATATAAGACTTTTTTTTGGTGTCAACTCCGCAAGTGAGATATTCCAGGAAGAAATTAGTCAAGCACTTACAGGGATCAAGGGAGCCATCAACATCAGTGACGACATCCTTTGCTTCGGATCAGACCAGCAAGACCACAACCAAAACTTCCACGCGATATTCAGACGACTTCGTGAAAAAGGACTCACCCTAAATAGCAGCAAATGTGAGTACAACAAGAGGACACTGGAATTCCTTGGATACACCTTCGGTAATGAAGGTATCAGCCCAAGTGACCTCAAAATAAAAGCAATCCTTGAATTACCCGACCCTAAAAACGCATCAGAAGTCAGAAGCTTGTTGGGGATGACTAACTTATGTGGGGCAGAATTCATTCCAAACTATGCAACCCTCACCCATGAACTACGTCAACTAACAAAAAAAAAACACACAGTGGTCCTGGACTGAACGCCACACTGAATGTCGAAAAAACATTAAGGAGGCACTGAGCAGAGCATGCTCACTCGCCTACTTTGACCCGAACAAACACACTGAAACACATACGGATGCCAGTCCGGTAGGCATTTCTGCCGTGCTGTCACAAAATGGACGGATAGTACAATTTGCTAGTCGTGCTCTATCCGCAGTTGAACAGAGATACTCCCAAACAGAATGTGAAGCACTCGCCATCACATGGGCATGTGAACACTTTCACATATATATCTTTGGAGCTCCATTCACTGTCTTTACAGACCACAAACCCCTAACATCCATTTTTAACAACACCCGCTCCCAATTATCAGCACGCATTGAGCGCTGGGTTTTGAGAACGCAACCATATGACATGACAGTCATATACAGACCAGGCCATGACAACCCAGCTGACTATCTCAGCCGCCATCGAACGCACCTACCACCAAGCGACAGAGAACAAAAAATAGCAGAGGAATATATAAACTACATCCTCTCAACCTTAACCCCCAAAGCAATCTCAATTGATGAAGTTGCAATGGAAACAGCAAAAGACAAGACACTCACCACCGTCATCCAAGCCATCCTTACCAACAAATGGCATGGTGTCAAGGATGGCATAAACAAAGCAACATTCCACACTCTGCACGCCAATCATGCCAAACTATCACTTGCACACAAGGATAGCATTATCCTCAAAGGGCACCGAATAGTACTGCCTGAAGCACGACAAAACAGAGCTGTCAAAATAGCACATGCTGGACACCAAGGCATTGTGAAAACCATAGCTCTCCTCCGAGAAAAGGTCTGGTTCAAAAACATGCAGCCTCTAGTGGAAGAAAACATCAAGAACTGCCACACCTGTCAGATCAGTACCCATAAACCAACAAGAGAGCCACTGCAAATGTCCCCACTGCCAGCAGCCCCATGGGCAGAAGTCAGTGCTGACTTTGGACACCTCCAAAATGGAAAGTACCTCCTTGTTGTCACAGACGAATACTCACGCTATATTGTTGTCGACATCCTGGACTCCATCTCAACAACATCAGTCATACCCCGCCTAGACAAGATATTTGCTGAATTTGGTGTGCCAGTCTCCCTCAAAACAGACAATGGCCCACCATTTAACAGCCACGAATTCAAAACCTATGCCTCCATCACTGGATTCAAACACAGGAGAATAACACCCCTATGGCCCCAGGCCAACGGGGAAACAGAACGCTTCATGCGCACTGTAAAAAAGTCTATTAAAGCTGCCTTAAATGAAGGTCGAAGCTGGAAGCAGGAATTATTCAAATTCCTGCTGGACTACCGGACGACACCACATTGCACCACCGGCGCACCCTCAGCCACAATCCTATTTGGCCGGACCATAATTAACCGCCTGCCACACCTGATCACACCCATTGCTGAAGACCCCAGCATTAGGGAGCGTGACACCGAAGCCTAGAGAAAAATAAAGCAATACGCTGATAGAAAAGCGTACGTGAAACCCAATGATCTCAGGGTGGGTGATACAGTCATTGTAAAAAGCGACAACACCTTAAAGGCTCTCACACCTTACCAATGACTATTATAAAGGAAAAGGGGTCCATGATCACCGCCACACACAAAGGTAGCCAAACTACAAGAAATTCCAGTTTCTTCAAAAAAATCCCTAAGCCAACAACAAACCCTGCACATAACCTACTGGATTACCCCTCATTTGAAGATGAAAGCTACACAATACGACAACACCACCAGAATACAAAGACAACCAAACACAACACACCACTCTAAACCTCAGGCGTTCAAGCAGAATAAAACGGCCACCCAAAAGATTTGACCACTAACAAAAAAAAAAAAAATAAATAAACATACCCATACACAATAGTCTGAACCATCATCATTCTCTTTTTCTCTCATTCAGGTTAACAGACATCTTCTCCGACATAGAGTCTGAGCCATCTGTTCAAGCATCCCAATCACTTCACAGTCTGAATGAACTCCCTCACCAGATAATTATTACCACCACTGTCATTGTTGTTATCATTATTTAAAAAAAAAAAAAAGAGAGCATTGTAATATCCTAAGTAACAAAAGGGAAATAACCTCTGATGCCGCAGGGGTTACGGCCCCTACCACATCCGGGGGATTTGGTCAATAAAGGAATATACCAGGCATAGCAGCAGATGTTCGCTTTCCCTCTGTCTTTAATCACCAACCATCTTATCGATTCATCTTGGTAATAGTCCATACCTAGCAAGTATCCATTACCTCAGATATAAAGACATTACATATATATATGTGTATATATATATATATATATATATATGTGTGTGTGTATTGTGATGGCAAAATTATTAAAATCCCAAGACGGGAGTTTATTTCGCACTTGTGAAGATGAGGCGGTCTGGCACTTGATCCCTTGTACAGTAAGTCCTAGTTCAGAGTCCTTTCTTGGGCATATAGGAACCAGCAAATTATGTTGGGGTTAATTTGGGGCTAGACTGACCGACGCTGGCAAGGGGTTTCCAAATTTCACGTTGCACACACCCACCAGACCACTATCTCCTCCTACCCCTAGGATAATGGAAGATATGAGCCTCTAGGTTTTGATACAATAATATTAACCTTAGTAGTCAACTGTTCTGGTTTCCCGTATAATATTCTTAAGGAAAGAATAGGACAATTTAGGCAAGAATAACATGAGGCGAACGAAGCTGAAAAAGGAGCATGAAATAGACAACTTGTTAGGCAGACGACATGTGGGGACATTAAAATACAACAAGTTTTTTTACTACACGCAGACACACATGTTTAACGTGTCGGATAATACATAAATGCAAATGTCTTTCTTCCTTTTCTTTTCTTTCTTCTTTCTTCAAATTGAGTGGGAGAGAGAGTAATTGCAATACTTAAGAAGGGTGTAGGGAGAAACAGTCTTAATGTTTACTTATCTTTTGACAGGTTCCTTCGGAGAGTATTTTCTCTTTTACGAGCTAGCAAGGTTATATATATATATAGCTCTGGCTTGGAGGCAGTGGTACTTCTTGTCCAAGATTCTATTTCGCTTCTTCACCTGGAGTCTTGGCATGAGACTCGCCCCATCTATTCACTGCGACATCTCTCTTCAAAACTGATTTTCTTATTCCCTTGACGAAAAAGGGTGCTATTTCCGCTTTAGGATTCTAGTCAATCATCTAGCCTCTTTCTTCTTCAGTGTAAGGCGATTGCTTCGGACAAATATATGTCCAGTATATCCATTCTTTATCCATCCGGTCACAGAGTGCAAACATCTGTTGGCTTTCATTCTGACCTGGATTTGTTACTTCGGCCACGAGGAATTGACCTATATTCCTATTCCTCTTTTTAAGTGTCATTTTTTGGCAGCCTGCTTATTCAAACACAGAGGGGTAGTAGTAATTCCTTATTTCTCTCCTGTCATTGGTAGACCACATGACAGTATATATATATGTGTATATATATATGTATGTGTATATATATATATATATGTATATATGTGTGTATATATATATGTGTAGATATGTATATATGTGTGTATATATATATATATGTATATATGCGTGTATATATATATGTATATATGTGCACATATATATATGTGTGTATATATATATATGGATATATATATATATGTGTGTGTGTACATATATATATATATATACGTATATATATATTTATATATATATATTTATGTATATATATATGTATATTTATATATATATATATCAAACTTTTTTATCATAACCAAATGCACTACAATTATAAATCCGATGAAAAAATATTGAAAACATTGATTCACAAAAATATACTCCCCACTCATTCATATATTATAATAAGTTTAAAACCTCGAATTTAGTCATTAGAAATAATTCCTCTCCCTCGATTTGAGTTTTGCCAAAAAGCAACGTTATATATAAATTTAAATGTCCCTTAGGAGATTGTATCCCTGTTGGTTTAACCTCAACTACCCTGTCAAGGAGACTTACAATACACCTTTCTGATACAAGTTCAATAGCTCAGCATTTAAAAAAACATTCATGCCCAACAACACAATTACAGAAAATTCTCACCGACAACACAACAATATTAGAACATCAAAATAATAAAAAAAACTTCAGATTCTCGAAGCACGACATATTAGAAATATGCAACCAACACTTAATAGAATTGATTTTCAAACCAGTGCTAATGTACTTAAATGTCTTTAGCTACTGACACTAATTATAGAAACCCATTTAAATGCAAACGCCATTATATTCAACAGTAAAGACGCCTTTACACAGTAGTAATATGCTAAAAGAAAAGTTACATCACTTTTGTAATAGATCCTCCCCTGATGATGGCCCAAAATCAGGCAGAAAGTACTAGGGATACATACAACCGTGGACAATACATAAATCAATTCCTCCCAAATACGATAAAAGTAATACGAGAATTCGAATGGATCCAGAAGAAAATATGTAGACATAAAATGTCTATTATGTTTTATGAAATTTGCATTAACGAAGAAATGCTTCCTCAATATATATATATATATATATATATATATATATATACATGTATATATATATATATATATATATATTATGACGGCAATAATAAAAATCCCAAGACGGGGAGTTTATTTTACGCACATGTGAAGATGGGGCGGTCTGGCACTTGATCCCTCGTAGAATAAGTCCTTGTTCAGAGTCCTTTCTAGGGCATATAGGAACTTGCATATTATGTGGTGGTTAATTTGGAGCTAAACTGACCGCCACTAGCTCTTCCTACCCCTAGAACAATGGAAGATATGGACCTCTAGGTTTAGATAAAATAATATTAATTATAGTGGTCATCAATTCCAGTTTCCCGTATAATAATTTTAAAGGAAAGAATAGGACAATTTAGGCGAGAATAACATAAGGCAAAAGAAGCTGAAAACAAACATGAAACAGACAATTTGATAGAAGACAACACAAAGAATAAATTTCAACACGTGGGGACATTATAATATAACAATCTTTTTAATACACACGCCGACACACATATTCAACATGTCAGCTATATTATCAGCAGATAATATATAACTGTAAATGTCTTTCTTCCTTTTTTCCTTTTCTTTAGTCTTTCCCTAAGAGAGAGAGAGAGAGTAATTGCAATGCTTAAGAAGGGTGTAGGGAGAAACAGTCTTAATGTTTACTAATCGTTTGACAGGTTCCTTCGAAGAGTATTTTCTCTTTTATGGGCTGGCGAATTTATTTATTGCACTGGCTTGAAGGCATAGGTACTTCTTGTCCAATAGTCTTTCTGCTTCTTTACCCGGAGTTTGGCATGAGATTCCGTTCACCACAATCTCTGTTTCAAAACTGATTTTCTTTACTCCTATTTCCGCTGACGGAACGAAGGTGCCACTTCCGTTTTAGGGCTCTAGATAATTGTTTCGCTTCTATCTTCCTCCTTCCCCTGTCAGGCGATTCTTTAGGACCACTATCTCTTTCACCTGGTCACAGAGTGCAAACATCGGTTGGCTTTCCTTCTGACCTAGATTTATTACTTAGGCCGTGAGAAATTGTCCCATATTACAATTTCTCTTTTTAGCGGTCAGCCTTTGACAGCCCGCTAATTCAAACACTGAGGGTAGTAGAAATTCCTTATTTCTCTTCTCTCAGTGGGAGTAAAGATGGTATTATATATAGTACAAGAGTGTGGAATGCCCTGTTTTTCATTGGCTGAAGGACAGATGTCTAAAAGAACGGCCGAAGTCCAGCATAAAAAAATTTTTTTTGGCTTTAGTAGAGGCACAAGCATAGCACATCGCGATCAAGGAGGTAGCATGACTCTGGAAGAGCCATGCCGGGGTTTCTGTCGGAGCTGATATGATGCAAGAATAACCCGAAATTGGCAATAAAGACAGTTGCATCACTGAAGATCTCAATGATGCATCTAGGATGTATGTTTGAAATATGTATAAGTATAATATATATATATATATATATATATATATATATTATGTATGTATATATATATATATATGTGTATGTTAGATATGTGTATATAAATATATATGTAAATATATACATATACGTATATATATTATATCTGTATATATATGTATATTAGATATGTGTATATAAATATATATGTATATATATATATATATATATATATATATATACGTATATCTATCTATATATATATATATGTATATATATATGTATATGTATATATATATATGTATATATATATGTATATGTATATATATATGTATATATATTTGTATATATATATATGTGTGTATATGTAAATATATATATATGTATATATATATAAATGTATATATATATAGATATATATATATATATGTATACATATATATATGTATATATATATATAGGTATATATATATATATAGGTGTATATATATATAGGTATATATATATATATAGGTATATATATATAGGTGTTTATACATATATATATTTATATATAGGTAAATATATATATATAGGTATACATATATATATATATAGGTATATATATATAGGTATATACATATATAGCTATATAGGTATATATTGTGATGGCAAATTAAAATAAAAGATCCCCGGATGAGCAACCATTTAAAAGCGTATGGGAACTGGTGCATTTAAATATTGTTATTACCAAATGGGGAGTTTATTTTTTTCGCACATGTGAAGACGAGGCGGTTTGGCACTTGATCCCTCGTAGAATAAGTCCTTGTTCAGAGTCCTTTCTAAGGCCTATAGAACTTGCATATTATTCTACCTGAAGTTCTTGTTTTCATTTTAAGTTCCTGCACTTTTTCAGGAGGTAAACTTTCAGACTTTTTATTTGTATTGGTAGTTGCATTTTGTGTACATTTTTGTTTGTTTTCAATGTAAGGTTTTAAACGGTCTATTGAAACTTGTGTATGCGTATTTGAGTTAGTTTCTATTAGGAAATATTTTGGTGTTCGTTCGAGTACCATGTAAGGACCTGAATAGGGTGCTTCTAGCGGTTTTCGAACGTGGTCTATCCTAATCCAAACTTTATCACAAGTTTGAAGTTGATCTGGCACGTATGATTTTTTCTCTGTTTGAAAAGTCTGTCAGATCGAATTTTACCATAGTTTTGTGCAGTTCTCTTGTAAAATTTTGTGTAACTGTTTCTGTATTTTCCGTATTTATCATTAGTTGTGGCAATAACATTTGTGCACCTGTGACCGCGTAAAAAGGGGAAAAATTGGAGCACTTGGGCATACTTCGGATTCCCATGAGAACTATTGGTAGGGCTGAAATCCAAGATTCTTTTCAGGCCATAATAGCTGCTTTTAAGGTTCTGTGGGCTCTTTCTATAAGTCCATTGCATTGTGGATGATATGATGTTGTACGTAGCCAATAGAATCCAATAATTTTTGATAGTTTAAGGAAGAGTTCGCTCTCAAACTGTTTGCCTTTGTCTGATATGACGTGGAGTGGAACACCAAAGCGCGTAATCCACGTGTTTAAAAAAGCTTCTGCTACGGATTGTGCTGTAATATCCGATATAGGTTGTGCTTCTATCCATCGACTGGTTCAATCTATACATGTTAAAACATACCGACATGGATTGATGTAAGGATTGTTGGAGCATTTCGCTGGTGGTAGTGGTCCAATTATATCAATGTGTACAGTATGGAATCTTGATGATGGTATTTCCAATGTTTGTACAGGCGATTTGGTATGTCTGTATATTTTTGCTTGTTGACAAGATGTGCATGATGCACATAGTTCTTTGATGGTTTTATCCATATGTGGCCAGTAAAATCTAGCCTTAATCATTTTGATAGATGATTTTATTCCAGGGTGTGATATTGCAGGCAAGCTGTCAAAGATAGATTTTCGTAGTGTGCACAGTACAAAAGGTCTGGGGTATGACGTTGATGTATCACATAATACAAATTGATCTTTTCCAGATAATGTGAATTTCTTTAAATCTGGAAAGGACTGTATTTCGGTGTCTGATTTTTGTGCATCTGCAAGTGCTGGCAGATCGTATATATCTATTTGTACAGCAAATGTTGGGCGAGACAGACAATCTGCAACTACATTTTGGTTACCCTTCACATGGGCTATATCTGAAATTAATTCTGTAATAATTGCTAGCAGTCTTTGTTGTCTATTTGATTTGGCAGGTTTTAGACTGTGGAATGCACCGCATATTGGTTTGTGATCTGTCAGAAGTAATACTTCACGACCTTCTATGAGGCGGCGAAAATGTAACACTGACAAATATGCTGCTAAAAGTTCACAGTCAAAAGTGGAATATCTCGTCTGTGTTGTCGTCAGTTTCTTTGAGAAGAATCCTATTGGTATTGGATTTCCATTTATAACCTGATGTAAGGCAGCACCTACTGCATATTTGCTGCTGTCCGTGACTAGTTGATACTGTGTACAAGTTGGTTGAGGATGAGATAATTCTGTTAGCTCACCAAGTATTTTTATAATGTTAGAAAAGGATTGTTTTTCCAAATTATTCAAGGCAATTAATCCTTTTAGGTGTTAATCTCATTCTTTCAGATAAAGGTAAGACTAACTTCGCAAATCCTGGTATTAACTTCCTGTAAAATCCTACCATACCAAGAAATCTGCGTAAGCTTTTAGCATCTGTAGGACACGGAAAAGATTCTATTTCTTTTACTTTGTTAGCAGTTGGTGTGATTCCATTTGAATTAATTCTAAAACCTAGGAAATCTAGCGATGTTACATTGAAAATAGATTTCGATAGTGATATTTTCAGGTTATTTTCTTGTAAAATCCTAAAAACTGTGTCTATATCTTTCTTGTGGGAAGGCTCGTCGTCGCTGAAGATTAAGATGTCATCTAAATATATAAAGACACAGTCTATCTGTCGGAAGATTCTGTCCATGTACCTTTGAAATGTTGCCGACGAATTTTTTAACCCAAACGGCATAAATTCGTAATGAAAAAGACCCATCGAACAGATAATTGCCGTTTTAGGAATATCATCTGGGTGCATTTTAATTTGATGGTATGCTGAAATCAGATCAATTTTTGTAAATCGCTGTTTATTAGCAAGTTTTGTTGTGAATGAATTTATATTGCGAATGGGGTATCTATCACTTTTAGTGATGCTGTTTAATGCACGGTAATCTCCGCAGCAGCGGTATCCTCCACTTTGCTTAGGTACAAGACGTAGTGGGCTTGACCATTCGCTGTCTGAAGGAGTTATCACGCCTTCATTTATGAGTCTTTTAAACTCTTCTTTAGTAGCCGATAGTTTTTCCGCTGATAGCTGTCTGGACTTTGTAAAAACTGGTAAGTGGCTACCTGTATCAATTCTGTGATAAACACCGCAGTAGTTGTTATTTTTGCTTATATAAGGAGAAATGATTTCTGGGTATTTATCCAGACTGGTTTGAATAAATGATGGTAGTTCTACTCTGTTAATGACCATGTTTACTGGAGATGTCGTGTTTAATATCAATTCCTTTTTGGTAGCTGTTAACGGGTCGTAAATTGTTTTATTTTTGCAGTCGATTATGAGACCAAATTCATTTAAAAAGTCAAATCCAAGGAGTGAATTGGTGATATCTGTGACCACAAATGTCCAGGAAAATGACCTTTTCAAACTTGGTATCCCAATCTCTAGGTTTGCTTGTCCATGGCATTTTATTTTCTCTCCATAGGCGGTGGTGAGTGATACCGGTGTTGGATTTAACGTGACGCCGTTTAACCTAGACGCTGGTATTATTGAGATACTTGCACCAGTATCCACTATAAATTTTAATGTAGTTGTCCCTAATCGTGTATTGATTTGTAATAGCGGTGAACTCAGAGGGACAGACATGGTTCGCGCCGTTAGTTTTCCGAGTCTGTTGGAGTTGGTGTAGGTGGACGCGAGCTTGGTAGTATTTTTATGTTTTGCTTCTTCGGCCATCTACACCAAGGTTTGCAAGTTCTTGCTTGCTCGGCAAAGTAGAGGTGTGCTCTACATATTTTGGCTTTTTGTTCTGGGAAGAAAGGTTTAATACCTGTCGGTAAAAGAATATTGTCTTTGCTTTTCTCAGTTTTTTGTGTCCTATGCTGAGCGGTGAACGCTGTCGCGTTGATATTGTTAAGCAGAGGCATAAGCTCATCCGCTAGCTTTCCAAGTTGAGTTGAACTTAATTCCTTTTGTGAAGCAATGACAGGGGAAATTGTCGCTGGTAGGGCCTGAAGAAATTTGTGTATTACTATTTCTTCTCCGATACCTATCCGTTTTGCTATCGATAGCATTTCTTGCAGGTATGTTGAAGGACGGCCTGTAATAGTTGTTATTGACATTAATTTGTCCAGCAATTCCGGCTTTGTCCTTTTGTGGGCCTCAATTAATGACTGTTTTATTTCCTCGTATTTTTTGGATTCTAAAATTGTTATCAGTATTTTAGCTACCACCTCTGCAGGCAGAGATGATATTACTGTGCAGAATTTTGTTGTTGATGCCGTTATATTGCGCAGGTGGAATTGTGCCTCCAGAATGGAAAACCAGCCATTCACTGCCGTTTCCATGAATTCTGGTGTCTTTATGTTAATTTGCTGTAGAGAAGCTTTTTCCATTTTTATTTTTTTTTTTATTATTTTTTTTAATTGTTTTTTTTTTGTGTGTGTATATATATTTTTATATGTGTATATATATATATATATTTGTTGTTGTTGTAGATGAAGAAAAGAGGAAAAGAATTTTTTTTTTATTTACTTACGTCGTAGGTTCTGTCTTGAAACATTTGCGACGTGAAGTTGAAAAGTTGGTTGAATTTATCCTGGAATTTTCAAAAGTTGCGTCTTATATCCTTTTAGTTGGGGTCACCATTGTAATATATGTACTTGGGTAATGTTATTTGAGATAATAAATGAGAAGTACAAATATTAACTTTAAAAGAGGAAATTTATTCTTCGTATACAACGCCACGTGTTGGCTAGAAAATGTCCGGCGGTCAACACGTGTGTTTAGTGTTTGGAATCTCTTCAGCAACTGCCTCCTCTTCTCTCTTGGGTCGTCTTCGGCAACTGCTACTATCTCCGCTGATTGGCCAGAGGGTGAGGGAGAGCGATAAAGAAAAGGAGAGAGAAGGGAAGAGAGAAGAGTGAGAGGCGATGGATTCTGGGATAGCATTCCTTGGCCGAGGTGGAAGTAAGGACCAAGATTTCTGTTAAGGTAGTATTGACTGCACATTTACTGACCTTAGTAAGGGAGGTGATACTACAGAGTCACACCACCTCTCCAGCGTATTTTCCTTTTCCCGCAGAAATTCTACATAAGACTGGTTTTCTTTCTTTCTCTGCATTCTGAACTTCTGTCTATAAGCTTCTGGAACCTACTCGAAGCTTTTAAGAACTGCTGCTTTCACCAATTCATAGTCGGCACAATTTTCTGTCGACAGAGTTGCATATGCTCTCTGTGCTTTTTCTGTCAGTACAGTCTGGAGTAGCATTGACCAACATTCTTTCGGCCATCCGAGGTTGAGTGCAGTTCACTCAAAATGCACAAAGTATTCGTCAACGTTGGCTTCTTCAAATTTTGAGACTAGCCTCGCTTGCTTCATCACTTTGAAACTGTCATGGCTTCCTTCGCGTCCCCTTCTCGCCAAGTAAACTTCTTGCAACCTTGTTTCTTGCTGAATTTTAGCTTTATCCAGCTCTTTCTTATTTCTCTCCAGTTCTATTTAGGCTTGTATTCTGACTTTCTCCAGTTCAATTTGTTCTGTTGTCATTTTTACTACCTCTCTCGGTAGCTCTTCTAATGCTGTTTCTTCGAACACATTTTCATCCACCATGTGCTCAGCTACTTTTCTCACGAGTTCATGTTTCTTCATACTATTTTGAACATTTAACTCTAGCTTCTCGCCAATTTTCATTATCTCTCTTTTTCTTAGCCTCTCCAACTTTTGCATGGAGGGTTCTTTTAAGAAATTTTCTCTTTTGTCCATTCTTTTTCAAATTTCCCACACAGTTATATCAATGGGTAATTTTGACTGTTTCGACAATATTCCTTTCACGGTCTCCCAGGGCAGATTTAGACGGCAGGAATTGTCAAACGACTACAGAAAATAAATATTATTATTTATAATAATAAATCCCGGACAATGAGCTACTATTTTAGGTCTGTGACGGCAAATTAAAATAAAAGATCCCCGGATGAGCTACCATTTAAAAGCATATGGGAACTGGTGCATTTAAATATTGTTATCACCAAACGGGGAGTTTATTTTTTTCGCATGTGTGAAGATGGGGCGGTCTGGCACTTGATCCCTCATAGAAAAAGTCCTTGTTCAGAATCCTTTCTCAGCATATAGGAACTGGCATTTTATTGTTGTATACATATACATCTTCATTCAGCATCACAACGACACAACATCAAAGACAGACACACGAAGGAAAACGCCGGAAGGAAGACGCAAGAAGACCTCTTTAGAAATATATTTACCTCTCACTTTATTGCAAGGTTTGAAAAGGGTTACTCAAGGTTTGCATGTGAGAGGGTGCTGGAGATCGAACATAAACTTCATATTTTGACCCCACTGTTATGACCGTCACGTTGTGTCTTTCTTGTTCTCTTAGATGCTCAACCAGAGGTCTTGGGGTCCACTCCATCGGGGCTTTTCCAAGTGCCCCCTCGGTCAGGTGTGGCCTCCCCTACCACATCTGGTCTCTAAAACCTGTTAAACTCCGCTTAAAAATTGACCTTGTGTCATATCCTGCCCGAGCGGAGGGGTTGGTAAATAGTACCACATCTGGTCTCTATTGTCTGGAAGTCTGCTGGCAACTGCTCTGGGACCCAAACTCAACTGAGTTAAATAATAACTCAACGCCCACGATCGCCTACTGCATCTTTAAAATCGAATGTTTAATCGTCATCAAGCGGAAATAACTGTCATGCAGTTCAGAGGTTACTCTCTTCCGGTGCATGACTGTAATGGCACAATGGGACCTTCACCTTGTCTCATATCATAAGTCTTAATCCGCCCACGCGATCTCTTTTGATTACTGGCCGTTGGAATGTGTCACTTCCTTCCGGTGTATTACCTTCGAATAGTATTTTTGGGCCGGGTCAAAGGTCAAAATATAACATTCATCATTTAACGTGTCAGCTATATTATTAACGGATAGTACATAAACATAAATGTCTTTCTTCTTTTATCCCTTTCCTTTAGTCTTTCTTTAAATTGAGAGAGAGAGAGAGAGAGAGAGAGAGAGAGAGAGAGAGAGAGAGAGAGAGAGAGTATATAATTGGGTATAGGGAGAAACAGTCTTAATGTTTACTTATTTTTACAACGGCGTTTCTTTGGAGAATATTTTCCTTTTTTACAGGTTTACAGAATTTATGTTATTTTTAGTTCTGGCTTGACGGTATGGCTTCTTCTTCTTCTTGTCCAAGGCTCTTTCCGCTTTCTTTACCCGGAGTCTTGGCATGGAACTCACATCCTCTCACGATGACCTCATCTTCAAAACTGATTTTCTTATTCCCTATTTCCGCTGATGGAAGAAGGGGGCTCATCTTCAAAACTGATTTTCTTCTTCTCTATTTCCGCTGACGGAAGAAGGGGGCTATTTCCGCTTTGGAATTCTAGCCAATCATTCAGCTTCTATCTTCTTCCTTCCCCTGTCAGGTGATTCGTTAGGGCTACTATATGTCCCTGTACCCACTTCTTTACCCATCCGGTCACAAAGTACAATCATCTGTTGGTTTACATTCTGACCTAGATTTGTTACTTCGGGATTGACCTATATTACTATCTCTCTTAACAGTCATTCTTTGACAACTTGCTAATTCAAAAACGAGGGATAGTAGAAATTCCTTATTTCTCTTCTCTCAGTGGAACCATGTGACAATATATACATAAACGCTAAAGGGAAAAGGATGGATTTGAGCTCACGTGCCAACAGAAGAAAGAATGTATCAATATTGGTCAGTATGTCTTTAAGTCCTATTAATTTAAAATGCTGAATTTTACAAAATATTATGCTGTATTTTTGTTTGTAAAATAATGCTTAAACTATGCGTTTTAAATGTAAAGACACGCTTACTCTACTATAAACCCAAATTGATTATAAAACTCTGTCCAAATGTCAGCGAACACGGCCCAACGTTTTTGAATCTCTTCTATAATACAATTTAAAAATTCTTAAAGAAAGCCCTAACAGTAGTTTAAAAGAAAAAGTAAAAGCCTAAAACACCCCAAAAAAAAGTCATTTGTAAAAGCTCTATAATTCCTGAAGCCTCCTTGGTTCCCAATGGTATTAAGAAGAAGAAAAAAAAGAGAAAAAACTAAAAAGCTTAGGAAAATGTCCCAATACCGCAAAAAAAAAAAATCAAATTCAGTACCAGTGAAAGTCTGACAAAAGTACCCTAATCTTGGACTTTAACTAAGTTAAAACTTAAGAAAATATAAATCAAAATTACACCCATCGCCTTTTTTTTTTTACTACGTACACATGGGAAGCAGCATGATGTACGTAAAGGTATTTGAATAAACCCATGGACGACCAAACTGAAAACCTAAATAGGTCCTGGACGTGAGTCCGACGACTTTACGCTCAGGATCGTTAGTTCGATCGGGGAACTACTGCTACTCCTCTATAAGAGTGGCTTCTATAGATGAGAATAAAACAGCCATCGAAAGATAACCATGACCCACACTCAAACCACATACACAAACCGCATCGCTCTTCGCGCGAGTAAAAAAGGGGCGCGTCCTGCTGAGGTTGGAGCCCTGGCCTCAGTGTTCGAAAAATCAGCTACAGAGCTCAAACAATCAAAACTACTAAAATGCAAGCAAACACTACAAATAGCCACATTTAACGTAAGAACCTTAAATAGAATAGGACAACTACCAGAGCTAATCACATCGGCCGAAGAACATAAGATTGCCATAATATGCATACAAGAACACAGATACACGCACACCGAAGATATCAAATATCACGAAACTGGCAATGGATGGTCACTAGTCACTGTATGCGCATGGAAAAACTCTGTCAACGCCGCAGTAGGAGGGGTAGGATTACTTATAGGACCTAGAGCATTAAAAACGCTAAATAGCATTGAGAAAATACAACCTCGAATGATGGCAGCTACTTTTAACGGCAACCCAAGAGCAACAATCATCTGCTACAGCCCTACCAATGTTAGTGAAGAAACTGAACTAGTCACCTTCTACGATGAGCTATCCGCATTAGTGCGTAGCATCCCGAAACACAACATGTTAGTCATTGGCGGAGACATGAATGCCCAAATCAGGAAAAACGGAAACAACAAATACAGCCTCCACAACACGTCAAATAGGAATGGGCAACATCTAACAGATTTCATGATAGAAAATAGATTATCATGCCTCAATACAAACTACCAAAAAAGGAAGGGCAAACTATGGACATACACGTACGCAAACAATACAAAAGCTCAGATAGACTACGTCCTTATAAACAAGAAATGGAAAAATAGTGCAATGAATTGCGAGGCATACTCCTCTTTTGAGGGTGTGTCCACCGATCACCGAATAGTCACGGCGAAAATACGGCTAAGCCTACGAAAAAACGCCAAACGAACAGCGACCACCAAACACTATGACTGGGCCCTATTGAACAACAGAGATATAAGAGATAAATACGTATTAGAATTAAGAAACAGATTCGAAACACTACAAGAAAAGACGGAAAAAAGTACACCAAACGACGAATATGAAAATTTCGTCAATGCCCACCTCGAGGCAGCAGCGAAATGCATTCCAACAAAACTCAAAACTAAATATAGAGTCCCATGGGAAACTTTAGCGGTGAGAGAAAAACGTGCACTAGTGAAAACAGCCTCCAAAAACTATCGAATAAACCCAACAAACACAAATGCCTTAAAACTAAAAACGGCACAATATCAATTAGCAGGCATATATATAAAGGAACAGACAGAATACATTCAAAATCAGATAGATAAGATTAGAGACTCGGTGGAAGATTGACAATCTAGAATAGCCTGGCAAACAATAAACAAAGTGAGTAGAAGAAAGAACACAGCCAAAGCAAAACTGAAAGCAGCAAACCAACAAGAAAGAATAAAACTGTGGAAACAGCACTTCGAAAACTTACTAGGAAACCCACCGAAAATAACACATGAATCAATCACCAGAATAATTAGCAAACAATTAGATATTAAACTAGCACCGTTCACACAAGAAGAACTCGACTCAGTTCTCAGAAAAATTAAAAATAGGAAAGCTGCAGGGCTGGACGAAATTCCCCCGGAAGTATGGAAGACCAGACAATTCGATGACATACTGCTCCGACACTGCAACGCAGTATACAATCAAAATCCGATAGATAGATGGATGAAAGGATGCATACACCCCTTCCCTAAAAAGGGGGACCTCGGATTAGCCAAAAACTACCGAGGCATAACACTTACATCCATAGTAGCCAAAATCTACAATGCCCTACTACGAAACCGCATAGAACCCGAAATCGACAACATACTTAGAAAAAACCGAAATGGCTTCCGAAGAAATAGATCCACGACCTCACAAATATTAACCATCCGTAGAATCCTTGAAGGTGTACAGGCAAAAAACCTACAAGCGACATTAATATTTGTTGACTTTACCAAGGCTTTTGATTCCATTCACAGAGGAAAGATGGAACAAATCCTACTAGCGTATGGCATACCTAAAGAAACCGTAGCGGCAATAACGATTCTCTATAGAAACACTAAAGTAAAAGTACGATCACCAGATGGAGACACAGAATACTTCGACATTGTAGCAGGAGTACTACAAGGGGACACGCTGGATCCGTACCTAAGTCATCTGATGTATAGAGTATAGTCTAGAGTATAGTAATATTCTCCGCCGAAATAAATTTATAATGATGACTTAACCAAGTTTGAGTTTCCATCTGATTACACTATATACGCTCTGAATGTGATTTTTGTTATATCCCAGCTAATGTATAAGGGATTAACAATTGCCATGAATTGAGCACTCACATAGATTTATATGATATTCCTCATATATTCGATAAAAAAATAATCCACACCCATTGTCTTTGGACGCTGGATATTATAAAAAAAATATATATTCATATATATACACACATACATACATAAATACATACATACATATCTATAGAAATATATTTCACACATACATATATATATATACATGAAAACATATATACTTATGTGATGCATTCAATAAGATTCCAGACTTTTTGTAGAGGCATTTAAAATTGTTATAGGCACTTGAAAATTCAGTATGTTATTGCTATACATCTTATTAGATAACTGACCAATTTTTATGATTTCAGGTTCAAATGAACAGCAACAACAGGAATTGGAATACACCCTACTAAAGCCCGATTGTCACAGCTGGTGAATTTCAAAAATGCAATCTGGACTTTAGAAGAATGATATGCAATAAAATTGTTTTAAACTTGGAAAAAATGCCATGCGATGAAAGCTGGATCTACTGCTATGACCCAGAGACCAAGAGACAGAGTTCCCATTGGAAGCATGCTGGCTCTCCCAGACCCAAGAAGGCCAGACAGAATAAATCCACCAACAAACTTTTGATGATGCCTTTTTTTTTGACAGCACTGGCATGATCTACATGCACTGGTTTCCCACTGGACAGACAGTCAACAAGGAATACTTCGTTGAGGTTTTAAGGTAGTTCAGGAAGAGATTCCGTCAGAAGAGGCCGGCACTCTTCAAACCGGGTCAGTGGCATTATCAGCAGGACAATACATCAGTCCACAACTCTCTCCTTGTCAAAGACTATTTGACCAAAATGGGCATCAAGATAGTTCCGCACCCTTCCCTATAGTTCAGACCTTGCTCCCTGTGACTTTTGGTTATTCCCTAAGCTCAGAGGCTGTCGTTATGAGACAATTAAGGAGATAAAAGAGTCTGTGACAAAGTCATTCCCAGGCTCAAACAAGAGAGCTTCCATGGGGCCTTCCAGAAGTTGTTGGAACGGTACAAGTGCATTGCAGCCAGAGGAGATTACTTCAAAGGGGACTAGAGTTTCATGTGTGTACAATCAATAAAAGTGCTCATATGAAAAAAGTCTGGAAACTTATTTAATGATCCTCGTATATACATATATATTTACATACATACATACATGCATACAAACATATATATACACATATACATAAATACATACATACATACACATATGTACATACAAATGTATATATCTATCAACCCTTCAGCACAAGCAGGATGTAACACAAGGTCAATTTTAATTAGAGTTTATAAGGTTTGTATTCAGTTTTCTTTTCCTCGACAGGATGTCATATTATTGTCTGACCTGCTATTTACGACATGCCGGAGTGAGAATAGTTGGATTTAAACCGTTATCAAGAGTATTAGTACTAAGTGAAATGCAAACAGCTATGTTTACAATTAGAATACAGGTTATCCTCTCCAAATCCTATGACAGTAAACTTTACACTACTAATACCCCATATATATATATACACACACACACACACACGCACACATATATATGTATATACATACATACATATATATGCATAGATGTACATATGTACATATTAATACATACCTATTGACACATATAGTAATCTGTTTATCATTTCCATTAAACCAATATACATACATATAAACATATACATCAAAATGCAATTATTTAATGAAATAAAACGAAAGGAAGAATGAAATTATTACACTAGTTGCCATTAATTTTGTAAAAAAATTGCTGAGTTCAAATGAAATCATAAAAAAAAGTAGAAAAACTTACCATCTGCGTTTTTAAATGTTATGACGAATCTATTTGCAGGAAGTTCTTTCATTGAAACAAAGTCTTCAGGTGCAAGGGGATTAAAAAAAAAGTTCTTCACATTTTCTGGAGTCCAATCAGCATTAATATTCTGCACAATAATCTTGGTAGTAACTGGAACTTCTTTAACTTTGGGATATGTTTCACTGAGAAAAGATTTAGTTTCCTTTTTACAAGTAGTTCTCAACTGTTCAATATCTGAAAAAAATATTTCCAGCAATAGTAAAAAAAACAAATTTAATTGAAGCTGGTATTTACTAAGCAAAATTATTTCCAACAAAAAGAAAATTGCTTCTGCATGAAAACTTATTACAAAATTGAATTATATCTAATTTTTTCTAATACATATAAATTGAATACATATATATATATATGTGTGTGTATGTGTGTACAATATATATATATATATATATATATAAAGTCTCATTGGGTGTTCCATTCATTCGGCCTTGTGCCACATCGAAGCGAAGAGCTTCGTAAATTACTATATATTTGCATTAACGAAGAAATGCTGCCTAAATATATATATATATATATATAAATATATATATATATATAAATTGTATCTTTATATATGCAGATTTGAATATATATATATGTGTGTATATGCATATATGTATGTTTGTATGTGAATGTACATTTTACAAGTATATGAAATGTATATTCATGCAATTTATGCATTTGTGGAAAAAGGTAAACAGATAAAAGATATATATTTTGTATTGTTGATGATTTATTTACTATTTATTATATTTGGACTTCAAAATTTGCCTGCATACAAAAGTATTCTATTTGAAAAATTATTTTAGGTATGAAAATGAAATAAAATAATCATAATAGAAAAATTTTTCATGCAAGTCCAAAGTCATCATCAGGGCTAAAAGTTTTAACTACCCTGTCGAGGAGACTTACAATGCACCTTTCTGATACAAGTTCAATAGCTCAGCATTTAAAAAAACATTCATGCCCAACAACACAATTACGGAAAATTCTCACCGACAACACAACAATATTAGAACATCAAAATAATAAACAAAAACTACAGATTCTTGAAGCACTACATATTAGAAATATGCAACCAACACTTAATAGAATTAATTTTAAAACCAGTGCTAATGTACTTAAATGTCTTTAGCTACTGGCACTAATCATAGAATTCCATTTAAAAGCAAACACCATAATCTTCAACGGCAAAGACGCCCTTACACAGTAGTAATATGCTAAAACAAAAGTAGCATCACTTTTGTAATAGACCCCCCTGATGATGGCCCAAAGTCAGGCAGAAAGTACTAGGGATACATACAACTATGGACAATACATAAATCAACTCCTCACGAATACGATAAAAGTAATACGGGAATTCGAACGGATCCAGAAGAAAATATGTAGACATAAAATGTCTATTATGTTTAATGAAATTTGCATATATATATATATATATATACACGGTAACAATCTGGATATGTACCCGGCTACAACATGTGATTGTAACGGAAAATTCCAGAGCTTGCGAGGGTCACGAATCCACAAGGTGCGCTGGTGCAAACAACGTAATTCTCCTGCCGGAGAATGTAAATCGAATGATGGACCGATGAATCAGGTTTACCCCCACAGTATTCACGAGCCCATTGCTGAGCCTCAGTGATCTGGAGACATTCCTTGCAAGCCAAGAATTCATGGGCCCAAAGGTAATCAGATAGTTACCTGAACAAACTTAGACCAGCAGCTTTCTTTTAACTCACCACCCATCTTAAGGGCCCCATTGATCAACAAATAACATCTTTCAGCAGAATTATACATGACGTTTGTCTCGAGTGCTTTTGGGCAGTAACGCATAAAAAAGATAAAGCTAGAGGAAAACGAACCGAATAGATGACGGATATAGAAGGTATTTTACCATGAATAATATGCACGTGGAACCACCTTTCCCATGTAATTATGCAAAATCAAGAAACGGTTGCTATGACATCAACAGCCAAAAGTAAGCGCGTTTTTAAATCACAAACTGCACTAAAATGAAGATGAACAATGTAATGTCTGCTTTTATTTGATCTGGCATATATATAGATATATATTTTTTTAAATACCCTGTCCAGTGGCAAAAGCTGCTTGGTAGCACCAAGAGTGGCAGTACCGCCTTGAGCTACCGAAACTGTGTTATCACCCTAGTTGGCGGCTGATGAGAATAAAGTATCACACATGCTTTCACATGTTGTATGAAAAAAATTATATATAAAACCATAAGTCAACCCATTTTTTGGCATCTTCTTAAGAATGAAAGTTTTACACAGCCAGTCCATGCGGCAACAATCAGAACAAGTGATAATCAGACGAAGCAATGTCTGGTGAATACAGCAGGTGGGGTAGGACTTCCATTTAAGTATTTCCAAGTAGGTTTCAACCTGTTATACAACATATGGCCTTGAGTTGTAAAGTTGCAAAATCACTTTGTTGTATCGCAGCTACATATAGCAGCCAATTTTTATTCAATACTTGCCTCAAACACATCCATTGTGGTTGATAGTAATCTCCTGTGATAGTTATAATAATAATAATAATAAACTACACCCAGCTAATCCCACCAAATGTTGAGCAAATGCTTTGAACCATGGATATTTGGCTATGTCACATGGCTGAGCTTACCCAACAATCTTCTACACTTAGTGTTATTGTAGTGAATATATTTTCATGGCTGGTCACAATATGAGGCAAAAATCCTTTCTTTTTCTGCTGTTGAAGCAGATAATTATATGTGACAAGATACCGATCGATATCTCTTGGTTTCAACTTGTACGGACACCGATGGCCTTGCTTTTGAATCATTCCTAATGCTACCAAGTGTTTTGAAACTGTAGTGTGATCTACTCCTAAAGATTCTGCAATAAAGTATGTCTTTATAGATGTGTTACACAGTTCTGGCAAAGCAATCTGTTGGAAAATTGTAAAAAAATTCTTCAAGGTCCTAATATATATATATATATATATATATATATATACACGTGTATATATATATATATATACACACACACAAATGTATGTGCATATGAATTCATATACACAATAGGTAGAGTGTTCACCAGTGCTCTGGAAGACCAGGGTTCAATCCCTGATCGAGTCATACCAAAGACTCAAAAATGGTACTTGATGCTACCTTCCATAACACTTGGGATTATAAGGCATGGACTAAGGGTGAAGTGGAGCAATCCAGGAAAAGGAGTAGCACTCTTTATTACACCTTGGTGTAGAAACGATCACAAAGGTAGATTTCGGATGACCCTTGACCATGGTCGCACACTTTACTGGTATATATATATATATATATATATATAGATACCCACATACTTTTACATATACATATATATACATATATGTATATATAGAATGTATATATACATATATAATTCATACAGGGAGGAAAGATAAAATTGTCGCCCCAGAAAAGTTGACATGATTCCATTTCTGTTTAATGAAAACCAGTTTTCTTTTTTTATTGCAGACCATCTACTAGTTGGCCAGTTGTGTACAAATCCCAAGAGCGATAGGAGCCTTGTATCGTGTCAGAAAGTGTTGAACGAGTGAGATCGGAGATACGCCACTGTACAATCCATGCTCTCTACCAATCCAAATTATAACAACAGGGCCATTGCCAGCACCCTCAAAATGCAAATCTAGATGGTTCAACGTGCCCAGGGTGATGAAAACAAAGTTTCCAGCTACAGTGATGGTCTTTGATGTGGTTTCAAGTGAGGGCCGCATCATGCCACCTCACACCTTCGAAGTCGGCTTGAAAGTCAACACAAGTGTACCTGGATGTGCTGAAGAGTGAGGTGATGCCCTGGTGCAATCAGGTGGCCGGTGGCAGACCTTGGGTGTGGCAGCAGGACTCGGTGCCGGCCCAAAATCCAAAGAGACCCAGGCTTGCCTTCAGAAGGAGTGCTACAACTTTGTACCCTTCTCTCACTGCCCCACCCCCGACCTGAACCCGCTGGACTAATTTATTTGGTCATACATCGAGAACATCAACAACATGACCTTCCACAACACCAAAGCCAGCCTGATCGCCACCATCCACCGAATAGTCACTGAGCTCCCACCGCCGCTTGTGGAAAAGGCATGCTCACAGTTACGGGTCTGTAGTGAGTCGGTAATTGAGGCTGAAGGTGGTATATAGTCATTTACCGTATCATTCAGCATCACAACGACACCATAATTAAGACGCATGAAGGATTACGCAGGAACAATTAAGATGCAAGAAGGAAGACACAAGAAGACTTCTTTAGAAAAATATTCACCTCTCAATTTATTTGTAAGGTTTGCGTTTGAGAGGATGCTGGAGACCGAACACAAACTTTATATTTTGACCCCACTGTCATGACCGTCACGTTGTGTCTTGTTCTCCTGATGTTGGGGACCCCTCGGTCGGGTGTGGCCTTCCTTACCACATCTGGTCTCTACTCTCTGGGAGTCTGCTGGCAACTGCTTCGGGGGTTTTCCGAGTGCCCCCTCGGTCGGGTGTGGCTTTCACTACCACATCTGGTCTCTCCTGTCTGGAAGTCTGCTGGCAACTGCATCGGGGGTTTTCCGAGTGCCCCCTCGGTCGGGTGTGGCCTTCCCTACCACATCTGGTCTGTCTGGATCTCTCGCGGCAACTGCTCTGGAACCCAAACTCAACTGAGTTAAATAATAACTCAACGCCCACACGATCGCCTACTGGATCTTTGAATCGGATGTTCAATCGTCATCAAGCGGAAATAACTGTCATGCAGTTCACAGGTCACTCTCTTCCGGTGCATCAGCCGAGCACACCTGCGCGCTTTCTTTCGATTATTGGCCATCGGAATGTGTCACTTCCTTCCGGTGTATTACCTAGGAATAGCATTTTTAGGCCGGGGCGAAGGGTCAAAATATAACATTCCTCCGTAAATTATTTTTCAAAATTCCACATATGGAATTTTCTTTACGTTCGTCTCCACCAACCTCACACATATTTTACAGAAAATTTACAATGGACAATAATGGCTGAAAACATAAGAAAGAATCACTTGAACTACAGCAAACAAAATCTAACTTAGAAGGCGACCTTCTCTCTATGTAACACTTGCCCGGCTAATTATTATCTAAATTTCTCATACTATCTTTGCGTGGTCGGCCATCTTGACATGTGTGCATCAAGGTACCATACGGATGCATTTTTTATCTTCTCAACACAACGGGCCCTCCATAATTCCTTGAAGAAATTTCAAAACCCTAAAAAGGACCATACTCTGGTCCCATATCCTGGTCACAAACTCAGTGACCCTGGTCATTCCAGCAATACATTTCGCCTGGATTCCTCATGACCACACTCCAGTTCTTTGCTCAACAGGCTCCTACCTGGAGTAACCGGAGAATTTCATAAACTAAAACACAATATCTTCAAGGCCCAAAGCATTCCACAAAAATCCACAAAAATCATGGCCCAAAACAAAGTATCACAATACATCCGAATGTATCACAATCTGGCACGCATGCTATAAACCACCTAAAATAGTTCACGCAAAATACTAATTAGCAATGTGTTACCCATTTTTTTTCATTAGGTTTCTATTTCCATGCCCATTGGTTTCCAAGCCCTTGAGGAAACATGCTTTACCTGATCAAACCCGCACCGGGTTTCTTTTCAATTTAATCAGGAACCCTCTTGGCTACCAATATATAGGCACCTCGTCTTTCCCAGATCCGTTTCACTTTACCAAATCACACACGAATCCAAAACACCAATGTGACTGAAAGACTTAGACATCATCCACAAAATTTTGGAGTAGGCCATGCCTTTTTTCTCTTATTCCATTCTTGGAACTCCAAACTAAAAAATAGAACAGCTTCATGGGCCGGCGAATTCTCCGATAGAATTGCTTTCTTTGCCGTCTACCCATCAACAATTTGAAACAAATTGGATGAATGTCTGTCCTATTCTCACGTCAGCCACGATTTCCTAAAAAAAAACAGAAACCCAAAAAAAAAATATTTCCTATTCCACGAAAACCCCAAATTCTAAAAAAAATTTTTAGAATCAATATAATTTCAATTATCATTAAACCTAGAATAAAATCTTCTGTAAATGGTTTTCGTCAAATTTCATAATATGAACAGGAAAAAAAAATTTCTAATGTCGCCTTTAAACACAAACAAACTCAAAAAGTTTCACTTTACAAGTCAAAACAATATTGCAACTACAGTTCAAAAATGTTCAGTTTTCTCTTTCTTCTTTTTTTCAAACTATGTACTGTCTATTTACTAAAAATGTCTGTTCTTTCTTTCTTTTTTTTTTTTCTATATGCTGTGTTCAACAATGTTCAAGTTTCTCTTTCTCTTTTTTTCTTTTCGTTTTCTGTTTCTTCATTTTCTCCATTTTCATTGTCCTGTAGCTTTATGTTTTTGTTTTGGTTTTCATTTCTTTTTGCTTTTTTTTTTTTTTTTTTTTTTTTATAATAAATTGCTCATTCAATGTCCCTTTTTTTTCAACCTCATATCTACCTCTCTGTCTTTACCTTAACACGATAACTACAGGCTTGCTTCCCAGTTTATTCAATTTCAGTCTATAGTACCATAAATTACAATTTTTTTAATAGCTTACGAGCATTCTTCTTCTTTTTTTTTTTAAATTTTTCTTTTCACAAAATATCCCGGGGTTTTTTTCTCTTCTAAACAGCCCAAACTTCCACAAATTCTGCCAACATTTCCTAATTCAAGATATTTCCGAATCTGCGAATCTTCGCCACACTTGGTTCTGTCAAAATTTTGCGCATCTCTTAATTACATCTAAAACCCTGTTTCAAAATATCTTCCCCAATAAAAATCTCAAAGCTTCACTCCAGGGGGAACTCACAAAATACCTGTCTGCATCGTCAGACACAAAAAACATCTGTCTGGTAGTTACTCTGCCTCTACGGCAAGATTATTTCCAATCCATTCGGACCACGACAAATCTGAAACGATACCATGTCTTCAATAATTGGTATCTAACACTTCCACAGAAAAAACCGGCCTGATTCTACCAGCGCCGAAAATATCGATTCTCCCAACTTCATAAATATCGGAAAATTATATGCGCATTATTCAGACAAACACCAATGTGTGTAATTCATGGAAAAATCCTATTAAAACTCCCAAGACCATCTCTCGGATTAAAATTCTCATTTCCAATCCACAAGTTGTCTGGACCACTGAAAAGTTACAACGATTTTTTTTTCTCACAAAGACCTATTTACGATAAAAAAATCCCCATTCATAAAATTTATCATAAAATTTATTGTTTACGATAAGCTGTCTATCAAAAAACGGACAATGACTGTCCCATTGCAATCTTTGTTCCCTTCTTTTTTTCTCCCTTACTTCGATACACTATTACACATAGCAGTAATTTCAATTTTTATCTAGGGACCACACATTATTTTAAAAAAAACTATTTCCAATTTTATGCTTCTAAAAAGGCCCTTGTCATTACGACTAATCTTTCACAATTATAATCAATTTAAGTAACAGAGAGAGATAGAGGTTATAAGAATGTAGCAATTAACTTACGAATTTTTTTTCTTTGTTTTTTTTTCTTCTTATCTTCCAGCACGTTGTTTTCCTCTTTTCTTTTCTTTCTTTTCTTTCATCCTTTTCGCATCAGTCTGTTCATCTGTTTGCTGGTCGTTTGTTCTTGCTTTTTGGTATTACTTCTTTCAATTCCAGCATCTTTCCTTGTCCCCTTCGTTGATGTTGTGTTGTGATGCTTAAGAACTGTCGTCTACGGTAACTAGGTTCATTCTGAGTCCTTGAAGAACTCGCCTGGCACAAGCACCAAATCGATAAAATGTTGTATAGTCATTTACCGTATCATTCAGCATCACAACGACACCATAATTAAGACGCATGAAGGATTACGCAGGAACAATTAAGATGCAAGAAGGAAGACACAAGAAGACTTCTTTAGAAAAATATTCACCTCTCAATTTATTTGTAAGGTTTGCGTTTGAGAGGATGCTGGAGACCGAACACAAACTTTATATTTTGACCCCACTGTCATGACCGTCACGTTGGGTCTTGTTCTCCTGATGTTGGGGACCCCTCGGTCGGGTGTGGCCTTCCTTACCACATCTGGTCTCTACTCTCTGGGAGTCTGCTGGCAACTGCTTCGGGGGTTTTCCGAGTGCCCCCTCGGTCGGGTGTGGCTTTCACTACCACATCTGGTCTCTCCTGTCTGGAAGTCTGCTGGCAACTGCATCGGGGGTTTTCCGAGTGCCCCCTCGGTCGGGTGTGGCCTTCCCTACCACATCTGGTCTGTCTGGATCTCTCGCGGCAACTGCTCTGGAACCCAAACTCAACTGAGTTAAATAATAACTCAACGCCCACACGATCGCCTACTGGATCTTTGAATCGGATGTTCAATCGTCATCAAGCGGAAATAACTGTCATGCAGTTCACAGGTCACTCTCTTCCGGTGCATCAGCCGAGCACACCTGCGCGCTTTCTTTCGATTATTGGCCATCGGAATGTGTCACTTCCTTCCGGTGTATTACCTAGGAATAGCATTTTTAGGCCGGGGCGAAGGGTCAAAATATAACAAAGGCGCCTACATTGAATAGATGTCAGCTCTACTACATAATCAACATACCTGAATTGATTTTTTCAATAAAAGTTTTAAAATAAAGCTGTAGTGTTGTTTTCTTTACAACAACAATTCTAACATTTCACCCTGTCTATGTGTTCATATATATATACGTAAAATAATGTTGGTCAATCTAGTCAAGAGCTACCCAATGGCTTCCTTTTCTATAGCTACAACAAGGTGTAGGGGAGGGTGCTACTCCTTTTCCTGGATTGCTCCACTTTATTATTGATACATACCTTATAAAGCTAAGCTTCAAGCAAGGCAGTATCAAGTACCATTTTTTAATCTCTTGCATGACTCAACTTGGCATTAAATCCCAATCGCCCAATATACACATAAATATATATATATACATATATATATATACATATACACACATATATATATACATATAAATACTTCTATATACATATAAATACATATATATACATATATACACATACATATATATATATACATATATATATACATTTATATATATATATACACATATATATATATATACACATATATACATATGCATATATGTACATGTATATTTACATATATATACATATACAGATAAACATATACATATATATATATATACATTTATATATATACATATACATATATATACATATTTATATATATGTACATTTATATATATATATATACATTTATATATATACATATACATATATATACATATTTATATATATGTACATTTATATATATACGTATCATATATATACATATATATATACATATATATATACATATATATACATATAAATACTTATATATACATATAAATACATATATATACATATATATACACATACATATATATATACTTATACATATATATACATTTATATATATACATATATATATATATATATATACACATATGTATACATATATATATACGTATATATACATAAACATATAAACATGTACATATATATATATATTCATATATATATATACGTAAACATATATATATACACATATTTATACATATGTACATTTATATATATATATATATACATATATATATGTATATATAAATATATCTACATATATATACATATAAATATTTATATATACATATAAATACATATATATATACATATATACATAAATATACATACATATATATATACATATACATATATATATACATTTATATATATACATATATATACATATACATTTATATATATATATATATATATACATATATATACATATATATACACATACATATATATATACTTATACATATATATACATTTATATATATACATATATATATATATATATATACACATATGTATACATATATATATACGTATATATACATAAACATATAAACATGTACATATATATATATATATATATATATATATATATTCATATATATATATACGTAAACATATATATATACACATATTTATACATATGTACATTTATATATATATATATATACATATATATATGTATATATAAATATATCTACATATATATACATATAAATATTTATATATACATATAAATACATATATATATACATATATACATAAATATACATACATATATATATACATATACATATATATATACATTTATATATATACATATATATACATATACATTTATATATATATATATACACACATACACATATATATATATATACATACATATATATATACATCTATATATATATACATTTATATATATATACATTTATAAACATATACATATATATATAGATATATATATAGATATATATATATATATTTATATATGCACATACATATATATATACCTATATATATATATATATATATATATATAGGTATATATATATATATATATATAGGTATATATACGCATATATATATGGGTATATATATACATATATATATAAATATATATATATATACCCATGTATATATATATATATGTATATATATATATATATATATATATATACATATATTTACTAATTTAATATCTACCAGCATTCATGGTACCAGAAAATAAGAAAAAAAAAAACCCGCCAGGAACAAGAGATGAAAATATCCTGAATCACTGCCCGGGGGAAAAAGAAAAAATGTTATAGGACAAAAAGGAAGAAAAGGCCAACGCCTTCACATCCCTTTAAAAAATCAAGAGATGTGCAGTCATTTGGTCAAAGGAAAACTAAAACCTTCCGTGAACACTGCAATGCTACAATTACAAGAGTGCTCAACACGAGTGGAGCCAATTATGAAATTAACTTAAATCGCGAGTTGGAAATCTCCTACTAAAGTTTCACCTTAACGGATCATCAGGAAGTCTAACTCCAATATATATACATATATATATACATATAAACTTATATATATATATATACCTATATATATAGGCATATAAATATATATAAATATATATACATATATATATATATATATATATATACATAGAGAGAGATTTGTGGTTGTCCATCGGATTCGATGATGACGTGATGAGTTTCAAATCTGACCTATGCGTAAAAGTGTTATTGTGAGAATACCGGAGCACAGGGGCAATCCCACTCTCTCAGCCTGGGTATTCTTGATCCAGTGGCACGAAGAATCGTCACGATTGGAGACTGCCAGACTGCAGTGAATGACCATAACTTCTTTGGGTGCCACATTCTGCTCTAGGCGCCTCAACGGCTCTTGCTGCTACTGCCTTCACAAACGTTGGCTCTTCACATGAACTCTTCTTCTTGTTCCCCCGGGAGTCAGGCTTCACATGCATTAGGGATGACACTGCTCAATTCAAACTCACCGAGGGTTTTAGACCCATTAGTTACCCTCACCTGGTTTAGCATGCTCACGAAAGTCAGAACTCAAGGTGTGACCACTGTTGCATGCAACAGCTATGAGGAGCCACAGGTGAGAACTGAGTGCCAGGAGATGTCCAGTAGCAGATGAGCTGTCCTAAAAGGACATAGCAAACCCTCTTATCAAAAGTACTGACCACTCCCTGAACACCCTATACACCTGACATATACTACTACTACTACTAATACTACTAATAATAATAATATATATATATATATATATATATATAATCAATTCATGCATTCCGAAATCAAAGAAGTATGACGTGTCATTTTGAAGCTCAATCAAAAAACAAAAACATTAATTTGTGTAAACAGACTCTCATATAATATCCTTTTATATTCTGAATACAGTATAATTATTTAAAAATCATACATTAAAATTACTTTGAATGTTAAAGAAATTAGAACAGTTTATTTTTTCTTAACTGATTTAATCGTAATCATATTTCACATTTCAAATACAGTACAATCACAAAAGATAACATGAAAAAAAATATATATACATATATATATACATATATATATATATATATACATATACATATATATATACATACATATTATATATATATATATATATATACTAACCAATTCCAAAACCTGTACCCCAAAATAAAATTCACTATGGAACACAACTACTGTTTTTAGAAATCCACATAAAAAAGGAGAATGGCCAAATCATCTCAAATATCTACCACAAACCCAAAGACACCCAACAATACTTCTACTTCAACAATCACCACCCCAGAACTGTATAAAATCTATCCCTTACACTCTAGCACGTAGAATATTCACCATAATCACAAATAAAAACCTCAGAAAAACTCACCTTAAAGAACTACACACAACCCTACACCAGAAAGGATACCCAAAACATTAATAAACAAGGGATTTGAACTAACTGAAAAAATACCACAAAACAAACGGCAAAACCCAAAAAGAGCGTAACAACAAAAAACCCATGCATACGTTGCAACCTGCAATAAAAATAACCCAAAATTATTCATAGAAAGAACGAAAAATCTTGAACTTAAAAACAATGACAAAATCAAAGAAATACTAGACACAACAAAAGTCATTAAAAGCCAGAGACAAACCAAAATCTTTAAAAAATACTCCTATCTTCTAGATTCAGGAAAAACACAACATAGGGAGTTCCCAAATCCAAGAATAAAAGATGTGGAGTATTTGATATAATTATAGAAGGAAGATCCTCCACCTTCAAAAACAAAATTCTGAATAGATAAAGATTTAAGCTGCAATTCAAAAAAACGTAGTCTACATAGTCGAATATAATAAATGTAAAGAAGTATATATAAGATTGATGCAAGCTCTCAATACCGGGATATCACTCCACAAAAGCAGCATTAAAATATCAGAAAATAGAATATTAGACACTTACCTGAATGTAGTCATGGAGAATTTAAAACAATGCCTATATATCAAACTAAAGATTAAACATTACTTTAAATAAAAGAAAAAACTTCATAGATAAATTCAAATCCATGTTAAATAAATGAATTACACACAAACATACACAAACAGAGAGAAACATATATATATATATATATATATATATACACACACACAAATTAATGATAAAAGTAATTGCCAGTAAATTTTATACCAGACTAATTCAAAAAAAAAAAACTCAAGACCAAAAATATACCCCCCCCGCACACACAGAGGAACAAATATATACACAGAGAAGTAAATGTAACTTATAGTGGAATTCAAAACCACTTTAACTCACACAGACTCACAAAAAAAAAACAATAAAAAAAGATGACCCAATAACTCTATAATATACGAATTAAACACACAGA